>JAOXYD010075996.1:0-12480 GCA_028565735.1 Pinacopodium congolense
TTAAGATAATCGACTGGAGGGTTTTCATGGAGTGCCGGGCAGGTTGCCTAGTCCAATAGGACGGGGTCCTGTCAAACAAAGTAAAAAAATTAATAATTATTATGTTTTGTTATTATCATCAAAACTATAGATTATAACCTCCCTTGATTTAATATATTTAAAAATGAAATTCAATTAATAAAGTACCAATTCCTCATCCTCAAATTTTCATTAGTATAAGTAAGGTGATTGAGTCTTTGATGCTCCAATCACTTTCATTTCTTTGTATAAATATGTTCAAAAGTACTCTAATTCTTTTCAAAATTTGAAGTTGAAGGCACTTAACTAAGTAATATAATAATAATTTTACTTAATATTGGAACATTTTCACTAAATAATCTACACTTCTCATATATATATTTTAAATTAAGAGATTAAATATTAAAATCTATCATTATTAGGTAAAATTATGAAAACTTGCGAAGTTGCATTTTTTTTTTCATCATCAATTCTCTCTTCGTAGATAGTATGGCAAAACTCCCTAAATTTTTAAGATACAATTTACTTTCATTCATAGATTTTTATTT
Source organism: Pinacopodium congolense (assembly GCA_028565735.1). Classification (NCBI taxonomy): domain Eukaryota; kingdom Viridiplantae; phylum Streptophyta; class Magnoliopsida; order Malpighiales; family Erythroxylaceae; genus Pinacopodium; species Pinacopodium congolense. Next base: position 567 of record JAOXYD010075996.1, read on the forward strand.
TTCTTCAATTAAAAAACATATCTTTGCATTTAATCACACTAAAAGGACCATGAATTATATTATATGTAATATAAATAAGATTAAGAAAATAGTTATTAAATGGATCCCTTGAGTAAGATGTTTATTCCATTGCTGGCCAAGAATATCTCTATAAGACTTATACAATTTCTTCTTTCCTTTACAAAAGATTCATAAATATCCTACCAAGGTTATACAAGTATTATATATAATCATTTCTTATCTTAGTCAAGAATCCTTAACATCTTATAAGTTGAACTATAATCCTCATAACAGTCAAGCAAGCATCCCAAATTTCATTATCTGAGACAATAGTATAAACCTTTTTTCCTTTCTCACCATTTGATAGCTTATAACTTAAAAAAATGTTTACTTGCCCTTAAATTTTAAAATACATTTTATGATCATAAACACTTTTCAAATTTATAAATATAATTACAATTCTTATAGTATTAGGATATATAATCCCAACCTATTTTTTCCTTTTCTAATTAAGATAAAAAAAAAGATAGATAACTATACATAAGAATTGAGATTTTAAATTCATGTGAAGTAAGATTAGAAATATGGTTCATACATTTAATATCTTTTAAAATAAGATTAATGCAATGAATAGTATAAGAAGACCAATAAATATGAACATCCTTTGAATGTAACAAATACCCAACTAATATATAATTAGCCATGTTATTTATAAGAAATTAGACTACATTTTTTTAGTACAATCCACTTAATAATTAAAAAAAATACTAGTACTTTTAACTATGCTAGGCACATTAACAAACTTGATAAAAGTTGTTCCAAAATCACATTGAAGTAAGAAATGGATCAAGGTTTTTTTTGTCCTTAATTAGTTCAACCTTCTACCATAATAATGTTACTTATTGTTTTATATTTAGATTTATATGAATTTGCAATTAATTAACATTCTTTTTTCAAATTATAAAGTAAAGGCACTCAAATTTTATAATGACAAAATGTTTTAAATTTTGGATTTATTGTTATTGTAATATCTATTTACTGCTTCTTGAAAATAAGGTGAATTTAAAGCATTAAAAGGAATATTAGAATGATAAAACCATCTAATCCAAGCTCTTTTAAAATGTAAAATAGTATCATTATAATACAAAACATCTTTAAGCTCACCTAAAAATCAAGCGTGTTTCTTGGAGAAAAAATAAGAATCTATATCAATAACAACTTTGTTTTCCTTTATCTAATATTTCCTATACCTCCTCATCTCTAAAAAAAAATATTATGAGTCTTTTTTTTTCATTTTTTTACTTGTTTTTCTCAAATAATTTCCAATCATCTTATGTACATTAAATGGTAATTTATGAAACAATACTACTCTTTATACCAACAAGATATCCTTTTCATTTTATAAATCCATCAACCTTTAAACATTCTACTGCAAATCATATAGTTATACTAAGTATTTCCATCATATATTTGAGTAGGAGAAAAATAATTTCGTGCTGGAGTGCCTAAATTTGTGCTTTGGAAATGAAACTAAAATGTCTTATTTTTTTGGAAAATTATGTTCTTATTCTTATCCATCCGGAAAGTGTTTTTGGATATGGAAGGACATATTTTATATCTTAATGGATTGTTGCTTTAGCTTGCGTTAACTATTTCTAGAAATGATGAAAAATGGTTATATCGATTTATGGAAATGTTTAACCATGTTCATGTGATTTTCTAGAAAAGTTATGGACATAATGAATGTTAATTCATAATATTCTAGACAATTTTTTTTTATTTGATCTTCTTGAGTTCTTTTTCCGCTTGGTATTTCTATTTCCTGAAAACTGGAAAGTCCGGTTAGTAACTGCTGCTATTACTCTTACCATTATGAAATCATTTTAGATGGGTTGCTTTCTTAAATGCATATGTGTTTTGGTTATGATCTGTAGCTTAATTAACATTCACATCGTTGTGATTGTTAAGTAACTATTTATTAATTTCATAATAATTCATTAATGTTTCAAAACAGACTTTTGAAACCCATATGAGTTTGATGAGTTTTTGTTCATTAAAAACAAGAATGAATGTTGTTTTTCTACTGTAAGTTGTATGATTATGGTTGGGTGTCCTAGAGCTAAGACTGCCGGCAGCTAGTATAGCAGATGTAAGATCTGTTGTTTCTAATATTTTCATGGAGATGGAGATGGCTGGAAGCAAGAGAGGGCACCTTGATTCACAGAGGAAGCAGTAGCAAATGGGAGCTGCAAAAACAAAAAACAATCAAGAGAAATTAAAAAAAAAAAGCAAACGAATTGTCTAGGGAAGAAAGGGCGTGTGCTAGTTAGGCAGGAGGCTAGCGTCCATGTAAGGTGCGTGCTCGGCCCGTGCCCCACATGATCCTCTGGGGCATGTCTTGCACTCCCCGACAGGTGTTCTTCCATTTTTTTTGTTTTTGTTTTAAGTTTATTTAAAATAGTTTTAAATTAAGTTAAATAATTTTCTTAATGTGATTAAGTTTAAATTAGTTTAAATTCATAATAAATTTAAGAAAGTTGTTTTTATAAATTTTTAAAATATTTTTCAAGGGTTATTTTATTAGGAATATTTTTTTAAAAAAATTAATTTAAATTTTCAAGAGTTGATTAATTAAATTAAATTAATATCAAATCAATATTCACAATCAAGAAAAATGTTCAAATTTATTTTTTATAATTAGATTATGTTAGATAAATTAATAAATTGATATTATATTACTTATAATGAGAACTAAAATTTTAAATCTATCTTTATAATATTAAGTAAATGTTTAGAACATGAATAATGTCTTCTATTGTTATAGGATTAAATCACAGTTTTGTTTATTGTTAGGCTTGTTGAGTATACTCAAGGCCGATTTAACTCGAATATATTTAATCTTATAACGATAGGTCTTGTTTATTTAAATTTACATGATTTGGATGAGCAAATTCATGATCATATTAATTTAGAGGCAAGGTTAGGAAACACATATAAGATATGTTTCACAAAGAGTTGTCATTTAACGGATTTATGAATCTCATAGGATGTGATTGATAAAATGTTATCTACTTAATTTAATTTTAATTGGTTTCTTGAGCAAACTCAAGATTAATTAAATTTAAATGGGATACTAGCCCATTAAGAAATTATATGATACTTTTTCAAATTAATTGTGAGGGTTTAAAATAGTGGGAGTAGCCAAATACTTTTAAAGTCCTTACTTATTTGGTATTATTACATAAACTAATTTTTTGCTCTTTGATGTTTTAGTTTTTGAAAATGAGAACGAACTTGTCCTCGAGGAGCATCATGGATTCAAACAAACTGACTGAACTAAATTTTTCAGACTAGTTGCGTAACCTAAAAATTGTACTTAAGTAAGAAAAGAAGTTGTATGTTCTTGACACTGAGTTACCACATGAGCCTGCGTAAGACGTCGTTAATGAGAATTGAGAATATTATCAAAGTCATATTGATAACAATGAACAAGCTACATGTGTGAAGTTTAATAGTATGTCTCCCTAACTTTAAAGGCTATATGAAAAAATGAATGCAAGGGAAATATTCACGCACCTTCAAGAGTTGTTTAGTGCACAAAATCAAGTGGAGAGGTTTGAGACCGTAAAAGCTCTATTTCAATGTAGGATGGCTTTTGGATCTTCAGTGCAACTTTATATTCTGCAAATGTTTGGCTACATTGAGAAATTAGGCCAATTGGGATATGACCTCAAACTTGAGTTTAGCATTAATTTAGTGCTCCAATCTCTTACCCCGAGTTTTGGCCAATTCATTATAAACTTCCACATGAACAATAAAGAAGTAACATTGGCTTAACTGCTCAATATGCTTAAGACTACTGAAGGACGCCTTAAGAAGGAATCTAGCTTTATTCTTATTATTGGCTTTTTTTCTTCGAAGAATAAGGGTAAGACCTTTAAGAAGAAGAATAAGAACAAGAACCAGAAGGCTTTTAGTAAAGTAGCAAAGCTAGTTGGTGGTGTTAAGAAGAAGAATAACAAGGGAATCTATTTCCATTGTGGAGTAGCTAGACATTGGAAGAGGAATTATAAAGTTTATCTTACAAGCTTAAAGGAAAAGAAGCTAAATGTAACTTCATCTTCAAGTTTGTTTATGATTGAAATCAATCTTTCTACTTCTGTTTCTCAGTCTTGGGTATTAGATACCGGATGTGGATATCATATTTGTAATAATGTGCAGGTACTTAAGGAAAGTAGATCATTGAGAAAAGACGAAGTGGACTTATGAGTCGACAATAGAGCAAGAGTTGGTGAATTAGAAATAAGAACTTGTAGTTTATCTTTTCTTTCTAGCCTTTTATTTGAACTAAATAATTGTTATTATGTTCCTATTATAACAAGAAATATTATTTCTATTCCATGTTTGGACATGAATGGATTTGTCTTTATTATTAAGAATAATAATTGTTCTTTTTATAAAGATGATGTTTTTTATAGATCTGGTATGATTGCAAATGGTTTGTATGAATTAGATCTTGAAAGGCCAATTCTCAACATAAATAGTAAGAAAAGGAAATTAAGTGAACAAAATCCATCTTATTTATGACATTGTAGATTAAGTCATGTCAATGAAACAAGATTAACAAAGTTATACAAAGAAGGATATTTAAATCCTTTCGATTATAAATCATATGAACTTGTGAATCTTATTTAATGGGTAAGATGACCAAACTACCCTTTAGTAGAAATGGACAATGTGTCAGTGAGTTATTAGCGTTTATACATTTAAATGTATGTGGTCCTATGTATACTCAAGATAGAGGTGAATATTCATATTTCAATGCATTTATAGATGATTATTTCGGATATGGATATGTGTATTTAATGAAATATAAGTCTGAAGCATTTGAAAAGTATAAAGAATTTAGGCTTAAAGTAGAGAAACAAACTGGTAAGAGTATTAAGATACTTAGATCTGATCGAGATGGTGAATACTGGGACTACGAGTTTCTTGATTACTTAAAAGAGAATGGGATTCTCTCACAATGGATGCCCCCAAGAGCTCCATAATATAATGGGGTGTTTGAAAGGAGAAACCGTACTTCATTAGATATGGTACGCTCCATGATGAGCTATGCAATTCTTCCAGTTTCATTTTGAGGATATGGTCTTGAAATTGTAGCTTACCTTTTAAATAGAGTTCCGTCCAAGTCTGTTGACAAGACTCCATATGAGATATGAAAAGGTAAAAGACCAAGGTTGTCACACTTAAAGATTCGGGGATATGATGCTTATGTGAAGCGTGCAATGTCAGATAAGCTTGAAACTAAATCAGATAAATGCATGTTTGTGGGGTATTCAAAAGAGAGTTTTAGATATCAATTTTATCATCCTCTTGACTAAAATCTGTTTATCTCAAGACATGCTACTTTCCTAGAAAGATAATTTCTTCTCAAGGAAAGTTGTGGGAGTAAAGTAGAATTTAAACAAGTTCTAGACGCACAATCACACATTCAAATGGAACAAGAACTGCAAGTTGATACATCAGATGTACAACCAATAGTTTAAGAAACACATAGTCTGCGACGCACTAGTAGGATATGACGTCCTCCTGTTAGATTAGATCTACATATAGAAAAAAAGAAGTGATGATGTTTCATTTATGGATGATGAGCTTATTGATTTTAAGGAAGCAATGTCAAACATTGATTCTTTAAAATGGCAAGAAGTTATGAAATCTGAAATAGATTCTATGTATACTAACCAAGTATGAACTTTGATGGATGCATCTGAAAGTATTGTACCTATTGGGTGCAAGTGGGATTTTAAGAGAAAAACTGACATGGATAGAAAGGTACAAATGTACAAAGTAAGGCTAGTGGAAAAAGGTTACAAGCAAAAATAAGGAGTTGATTTTGATGAAACTTTTTCTCCAGTAGCCTTACTTAAATTTATAAGCATTTTATTGGTTATAGCCCATACCATGATTATGAAATTTGATAAATGGATGTCAAAACAGCATTTCTTAATGGAAATTTACTGGAGGATGTGTAAATGACACAACCTAAGCATTTTGGAATCTAAGGAATTTCCTAATCAAGTATGCAAGTTGTAAGGTTCATTTATAGACTAAAGCAAACGTCACGAAGTTGGAATATTTATTTTAATGAGATAATCAAAGAGTTTGATTTTAGCAAGAATGTGGATGAACCGTGTGTTTACAAGAAGGTCATTGGTAGTGCAATCGTTTTCTTAGTGTTTTATGTAAGTGACATATTACTTATTGAAAATGGAATTTCAATACTACAGTCTGTTAAGATATGGTTATCCAAAAAAATTTCCATGAAGGATATAGGAGAAGCAACCTATATATTAGGTATAAAGATCTATAGAGATAGATAAAAGAGGTTACTTGGATTATCCCAATCAACATATATAGATAAAGTGTTAAAGAGATTTAGCATGGAGAATTCTAAGAGAGGATTTTTACCGACATCACATGAAATTTCTCTCTCCAAGAACATGTGTCCTAAGACATAGAAAGAGAGGAATAAAATGGATTGTTTACCATATGCTTCGGCCATTGAATCAATTATGTATGCGATGCTATGTACGAGATTAGATGTTGCTTATGCTTTAAGCATAATAAGTGGATATCAAGTCAATTCAGGTGAGGGTTACTAGTCGGTTGTGAAAAATATCTTAAAGTACTTAAAAAGGACAAAAGATGTTTTCTTAGTCTATGAAGTAGCTGAGCTAAGAGTTTAAAATTATTTAGATGCTAGTTTTCAGTTTGATTAAGATAATAGTAGATCACAGTCAAGGTTCATTTTTACTCTTTGTGGTGATGTGGTTAGTTGGAAGAGTTACAAATAACCAATCATCGTAGAATCAACAATTAAAGCTTAGTATATTACAGTTTCCAAGGTAGCAAAGGAAGCCGTATGGATTAAGAAGTTCATCACTGAACTTGGAGTGGTTCCTAGCATTGTTGATCTGATAGTATTGTACTGCGACAACAATGGCACTATTGCACAGGCAACCTAAGCAATCTAAGCATGTGCTCAAGAAGTTTCACTTGATCTGAAAGATAGTGAAGTGAAAAGACATCTCGACAGAGCGAGTTCTCACTGAAGAGAATCTTGCAGATCCTCTCACTAAGCAATTGTCTCAAAAGAAACATGATAGACATATGGATGGCTATGGTATTAGATACATAGGCGATTGGCTTAATGCATATGGGATATTATTGGTTTATACCCTTGCAGCTAATTTGTTGGTTGTAATTTATTTTGTATGACATTATATTTTAATTCAATAGAAGACATTCTTTATCTTTATGTATTTTTTTATGTAATTAATTATTAATTATAAAAGATAAAATCCCTAGAATAATTAATGTATAATTAGAAAATTATAATATGATTATAATTATGGGATTCGAATTGCAATTTTATATTATTCCTAAAATGTTCCTAATTATAGTTTCATCAAGATAAGATATTGATGAAATAGTTAGACTAGCTCATGTTTTGTATCTTTCTTATGAAGAAAGTAATTGATCTCATAGATTAAAGTGTAAAGAAACTTAAACAAACATATGGATGCTTATTAGAGAATAAGTTAACTTAACTGACTTGATTTTGATAATCTCAAATAGAACATTACTTGTGTATCTGTGGATTATCTCATTATGAAGGTTGTATAATTGATCCTTAGATTTGAGATTACCAAAGTTATCTTGTGTATGAGTTACTGAATTTTAATGCTACTTATGATCTATTTTTTGGAATAGTTCAATTCAGTAGTTATTGGGTATAATATGAACTATATGGAGATAGTTGAATAAATCAATAAAGAATTTGTCACCCTAAAATAATTAGGAAGAATGTTCTATTGTTCTTGATTAGTAAAGATTTTGGAAATATCTGACTAGAATAAATTGAAATTTGGAAAAGTTATTTTCAAATATCAATTATAAATCATTTATTAATTAGTAAGTACGAACATAATTGGATTATTTAGAATAGACATTAATTCCATAATCTAAGTTCAATTGGAACATTAGATGATGAAAGGATTAAATTATATATCATAACTATATATGGATAGGTTTAGTCAAACCACTTTGACATTCTTAATATTTGGATAGTCATGACATATTGCTAGATGTTAATCATAATCTATGATTATAAATTGTTTAATTAGAGAATTAAAGATAAATTATAAGAATTTTTAATTTATCTAATTTTAATTGAGAATTATAATTATAATTTATAATCATTGTCAATATATTAGGAACCTAATAAGTTACACATAAAAGATCTATAAAAGAACAAATAAAATTTGATTTAAGTTGGATTTAATTGAAAAGTTTTAGAAACTTTAAGGATCAATAAGTGATGTTTGATCTTATAAGGACTAATTCGTAAATATAAATAAAGTTTGACTTTAGTTGTAATATTGACAAAATTCAAAGATATGAAAGATATTATTTTTCATATAAAAGGAAAATTTAGAAAAATTGAAACTAGTACTTCTTACATTTTTCTTCTCACAGTATTTGGGTTTTCTTTGAATAGATCTGTGGATACTGTTAGAAGCCAGACAATTGAACGATATTAATAAATTTGTAAAGAAAAGAAAAATTACAACAAAAAAATCAAAACAAGTTATTGTAATTATATTATTTTTTATTTATATTTTAAATTAAATATTATTAAATTTTAATTTTGTGAAAAATTATTAAAATTAATTCCGCTGCCCATAAATTGGATCTATTGTGAATCTTCCAACTCTAACAACTTAAAATAAAGAAATACAATTCCGTGATAGCACACGATATTTATATGTTGCTCTTTTCACAAACTAAAATGATGAAACGTCAAAGAGGGAAACGATTTTTTGTTTTTCATGGAACGTGTGGAATAGGAAAATTGATTTTAGTTTATAGAACGGTGGTTTTTATGAAACTCAGAACATGGTTTTTATGAAATTGAGTTTTAATTTATAGAACATACAAAGAAGTCGTGCTAGAAGAAGGGAAAAGAGACAAGAACCGGAACAGAAGAGCTAGGAAAAGAGGAGTGATTAGAGTTGCACCAGTCAGACCAATTCGATCGTAAAACATTGTTTTTTATTCCAACTGCTAGATCTTTCGTTTTATATTTTCCATACTTGTGCTATATGTTTGCCTTAGATTCTGATAACCTTTCTATTTAAAACATTACCAATAACTCTGATCCTGTTTACTTAAAGGAAGGGACAAAAAAAAAAAAAAAGAAGCTCTGATCCTATTACGCGACTGCTACAATCAACGCCTCTCTCCTTGAGCGTTTCACCTGAATACCCGATTTCGTTCAGTGTACCACTCTGCAATTTTAAATGTTTAATGTGCGATCACGAGACCCTTAACAACTGTCCATCAATCAACAACCAGCTGCAACCTAAAGTCTTTAAAGTTCCCGCGTCCCAAGTCAGACCAAACAACCATGTAGTTGACTTTATCCTTCAAATAAAACCGTGGACTTGACTTTTTATACATTATCTTGGAACTATGCGTCGTGTTCTATATTTTTAATGGTATAATAATTGTTTTTATTTTGAAGGGTCCTCCAGATGGCGACGAGTCAATGCCAATTGGGCTGCAACTTGTCACTTCCCGCGACACCCCTGTGAGGCTGTATTTTTCGATATTATTTATGCCTTACGCCATTCTTCACGATGGCTAAAATTGCGAGGAGGGGCCAAATGAGGGTTTGGATATTTAGTTTAATGGCAACTCAAAGGTGCGAGGCATAGACTTGATCTGTAACGAGACATGACTATGCACCGTCTTAATTAGATAAGAAAGGATAGTTGAATTTCATCCATGGCATAGGCATAAAATATTAAACAGATTTCAATATATACTTTAATGATCCCATAAATTTGTTATTAATAATTTATTTTTTAATATCTTAAAAAATAGCAATATTATAATTATCCAAGATATATATAAGTCAAGAGACATTTTTATAGAGAGCATAAAGTAAAATAGAATATTAAATAGTCATGAAAAACAAGATTTGAGTAATCAAATCAACTCATAAATTTCGCGTTTGTTCAAGTGAAGAACAAAACTAAGACTAAGGAAGATTCAACGCGTTGCAACGGTGTAAATACAACTATAACATTTCTTGTACCTCTGGGCTATTTTAACGCTTTAGAGGTTCATCATACATAAAAAAAGTATTGTTTTATCCTAATGCATAAATCTTTTTAATCATCAAGGGGAATTGAAGTTTTGATTTCAAAGAAAACTCTCCTATTTTTCTCTCACGATTTTCTGAACATTCTTTAGTACAATAAGAAAGTTGTTTTAAGTCAAAGATTTAAGTGCATGGGTTTACACATTTAACAAAGTTAAAAATATTTGAAAAATATTATTTAAAAAAGTTTGATCGATCACTGTAAAATATTTATTCAATGACAAATGTTAGGGTTTCAAGGTGATTTGCACATGCTCAACATGCATTGATTGACTAGTTTGTCATACTAGTTGACTAGTGTTATTTGAAAGAAAATAAAAGTATGTACATGAGAGTTTATAGGATCACTTGTTGCACTAGTTGACCAGTATAATAGAGTGGTTGACAAATTTCACTAAAATTAAGGGATTATTTGAAATTGTCGATTGTAGATTTTAGTTGCGATTTTTATATTTTTATATTGTATTTTTGTATTGTTTTCAATTTTTGTGTTGTTTTCTTGACTTTTGTGCCGTATTAGTGTATTTTTTAAAATATTTGTATTGTTTTTCTCGATTTCTGTGTTTTTTTTTAAAGAAACCACAACCTATTGTGAAAGTTATACAAAACAACCCCTAACTATTATACTAGATTTTTTTTTCTAATGGCTATTTTGAGTTTTTTTGGCTATAAATGCTTGAATTTCTAGTTGTTCAAAAACTTAACAACATTTTGTTAGCATAAGAACATATTTTGAGAGTGTTTGCAAAATTTAAAGTATTCATTGCGATTAAAATTGTGCCTGAGAGCTTAGTTGTAATTCAATTAAGGATGTTCAAGCATAAAAGTTCTAATCAAGTATAAATAATAATTCTTCACATCCAAGAAGAAGTTTGTAAAGCTGCTCGTTGTTACTAAAAGCAAATAAAGAGGTTGTATAAGGTTTTTCTTCATCTTTGAAAGAAGAAGATGATAGTGAAATCTCTCAAGTGAGCTTAAGGAATGGTTATAGGTAATGAATGTTTCTATGAATCAATATATTTTCACACACTTTCCTTTACTATCATTTGCTTATTATGCATGTTTTATTGCATCACTTATTGATATGGTTCATTTTATAGTATTTTTCATGATATTTTGATATAAATTCACCCCTATTTTGATGTTTAGTTGTTTAATTTGTGTTTGGAATTATTTAATTTGCACATTAATCCCCAATTGAAGAGAAAATAATAGAAAATATGAAGTTTGGAGCCTTTTCAGGACCTAAATGCTATCCAACCCCTGTTTAAGTCCCTGTAGACCTATGTTTAAGTCAGAAATTAGAGTTGAATGCAGAGGTTTAAATGGCGATGTTTAGGAACTTTTTAAGTATCGTTTAAGTAGTAATCTCGAGTTTTCCAATTGGATTTCTAACTAAAGTAATCTAGTTGGAATGACTAGGGTTTGTCAATTGAACATAAGGCAAAGGCCTATTGGTCAACCAAACTATGACTATAGATTGACTGAATGTTGCGAAAGTTATGGATAAAAACATGATTCATTAGATTATACAATAGTAACATAATAAATCTTTTATAATGTTGGTTTTTTCCTGTTAGGCAACGGATATAAGACCTTGTACAACAGATACTTGAGGAATATAATAGTATAAATAGAGTCTTTTTGAATGTGTTATAGAAAAGTGACATATAGAATTCTAAG
>JAOXYD010076006.1:0-12480 GCA_028565735.1 Pinacopodium congolense
GTGTTCTTCCTCTCTTCATTAATGCACAAAATGACAATTTCAAGTCCACTTTATGCCATCCAATCTTCTTCTTACACATGGCATCCACTAAGGCCTTACATCCTATTATCTTTTTACACATGGCATGGTATATACATACTTATACATGTCTTTTATGCTTATACATGTATCTATACATATATACAAGCTACTAGGATGGTCCGAGGACATTAAGGTTGGGCTAACCCGAAACCCAGTTATGAAAAAAATTTCTGACACTTATTTTATTAATTTGGACGCTGCGATTCCATTGGAACGCCTTACTAGGCCATTTGAAATTATTTAATTACTGGAATCATTAATAAATAATCATACTTAGGAAATATTACAACATATTGAGGTTCGGGGTCTTACACTTATAGACTATATTCTCCTTTATATAACAACAAAAACAACAATACAATCACATCTATATTCAAAACTCAATATTAATTCAATATCATCATGTCAAAACTCCTCTTAAATTTATCAAAAATTTAAAGTTCTCCCTAAATTCATGTTTCATAACAACTCAAAGTTCAAACTCCCCCTAAATAAAGCAAATCAAATTTCTCCTAAATAATTAAAAATTAATATAAATAATATCACATAATAATCTTTGCCTTTTCAAATCATCAAAAAGGTAACATAAAAATAGAGACAAATATCATAAATTATAATTCATACAAAAAGAGAAAGAGACCATATGAATATAAGCCTATAAAAAAGAATATGTCAATAACATAATAAATTTAATATACCATACATAAACATCCGAAGTACATAAAAAGTTAAACATAAAAATACTTATTTCATCATAACACTCTCCCTGTACAAGAAAATATTAGACTCTCATAGAATAACACTCAAATCAAGGTAGAGGATGAAGACATAAGCGAACATCGTGAATCAATGTGAACCTATCTTGGAACTATGCACTAAACTTGTTAAGTTAATCTCAAAATGTGCCAACCTCACTATAGAGTAGAGTAATGTCAGTTCATGTGTTGACAATGAATGCTATAATGAAATCAATAGGAGGCTTAGAAGATGTAGCCCCCTTATGGATTGATAAAGTCATAATATGACTCAAAGCAGGCTCATCATCTCCATCTTCATATTAAGTAGGTATGGTAATAAGTTGTTACTATTGCTTCTACAATCAATTCATTTAACCATTAACAATTTGAAGTCCATATGACTTAAGATTGATTGATTAAAGAAAGATTGGAAATCATATCATCTTATGTTGAAGAAATATGAAAATGTTAAAAGATGTAACTAAGAATGAGCAAAAAGGAAATGTTTTGGTTCTTCTTAAGTTGGACTAAATAAATCATGTTGCATAAAAAAAATCTCCTAAATGAATTGGTTAATCTATCATTAAGGTAGAGAGAAACAAAAGATTATTTAAGGGAAATGACAACTTAAAGAAAGGAAGTTGTATTTAATAAAAAATGGTGGAAGAGAGGGATTGCATTAAGTTTTCTCAAATCACTCATTTTTTAGTTATTTCCTTCTCACTAGGTAGCTTAAAAATGGTTTTTACTTAGGTAGCCATAGAGTGAGGTGAATTGCTATGTTTGGTCAAATAGTTATAAAAAGAATACTCTTATAGCATAAGAATATCTAAGATTTCATTTATTATATCATTAAAAAGATGGATAAAGATTCCTTAGACTTTAGAGATAATATGACACTCATCCTTATATAACATTCTCTAAGATTATAAAAGAAATGCCTAACATTGGTGTGACTAATTTTAGAAAGATGTGTGAGTAAATATTCCCATCCTTGAGTAATAAAAAATTAGGCTAGGCTATATTATTTGAAGTGATCCAAACAAAAAGGGGGAATAAGGCAATTTTCATGAAGCTCTCTAGTTGCATAGTTATCAAATTGAGGATAATTATCTTCAAAATGCTCATCCTTATTATCAGTTGTGGTTTATGGTCTCCTATCTCTAGATAAACTACTACCTTCAATCCTAATCATAATAAAATAATTTGAAGAAAACCTAAGGAAAATCTAATAGTGGAATGCAAGGTTTTTGCAAAGTAGTATGGATGAAAATAGACTAGGGATTCTAAAAGAGCTCTAATGAAACTCTATAATAACATAGTTAAGAAATTTAGGAAAGTCAACATTAAAATATTCATCCTCACTATTAGTTAGGGTTTGGGTCTCCTAGCTCTAGATGAACTAATACCTCTAGTCCTAATCATGATAAAAGAATTTGAAAAACTCTAAGAGTGGAATGTAAGGTTTTTAAGAAGTAGTATGGATGAAAATAGACTATGGATTGTACGACAACTTTAATAAAGAGATTTACACACATGTATCAATAATCAATAATAAATAACACGAATTGCATATAAATACACTTTTATAAAACCATAATTGGCTGCCTAGAACCTTAATTAATTCTATGTCCCTATATACTAAAAAAATTAAACTTAAAAGTGGTGCCTTTAAGTTGCAAACAGGAGTGCATGACTTAAAACTATGTAATCTTTAAATTGAAAGTTGGAAAAGATCAATTTAGTTACCAATTGCATTATTGTAAAGTCAATTTTAGAAAATAGTTAACAATTTATCATAATTTTGAATAAGCCCTAAATCTTAAAACCTAAATTAGGGAGAATCAAAATCAGAAAAGATCATATGTGACTGAAGATTCAACTACCTCAATTTTATTCCCAATTTCAATAAAATCATATTTAATTTTTAAAAAAATTTAAAAAATTACTAGAAATTGAAAATTCTAAAACCCTAATTCAATGAAATGCATTCTTATAAAGTTGTACTTCTACAATGTTTATACATCATGAATTGGTCCCAAATTGGTGGCCAATTTCATGGAAAATGTATTTAAAAAATGGAAATCCATAAATTCAAAAGGATTAAAGTTTTACCCAAAAGAAATGACCATTTTAATGTGATAAATTGGTTAAGGAAATGAAAGCTAGATGTGGAAGTAATGTCGAAGAGTCAATCGCTATCAACAGAAGCTTTGTCAAAGGGTAGAAATTGTCGAAGAAATATAGACTACATTACGGAGATCAAAGACTAGAATTTGGGAATTCTTTAAAAGGCTTGCTATATTAAAGGGTGAGAAATAAGAAAAGATAGAAAATGGACACTTAGATCAATAAAGAGATGGAAGATAAGTCACCACAAATTTTTAAGGTTGGAGGAAGCATGAATAAACTATCAAAGAGGGAAAGAAAAGTCTTTAAATATGATTAACTAATCGACTAGTCCAGTGTCCATTGGTCGACCAGTGTCCTTCATTGTCCATTGTCCTACAAAATAATATTTGACGTGTTTTTGATATCTGTACAAACTTGAATCCTTAAGGTTAGATTGTTTTCTCCGACCTCTTAACATATCGTTCCATCTACTTAATGTATAATAACAAAACCTCTCAGTATATCCATAATCTCCACAATAATCACACATGATAGATATATGTGTCCTATATGTATATCTATATGCATATGTAGGTTTTTAGGTCTTGGTTCAGTTCCATACCTAAGTTTATATTCATCTTCTAGATTTTTTTTTCTTAAAAAAAGTAATCTCACTTAATAGAGCATTTTTCATGGAAAATCCTAACTCATGTCTATCATTTAAAGACTTTTGAATAATGACCGTACATTCTAACTTTTCATTTCCTCTAATGAATTTAGACAATAAATTCTTAAGAATTTATACTTCTCTTTTCAAAGAGGTATTTTTCATATTTCAATTTTTTTACATCACAATTTTCCTTATTCTTTATTCTATAATGCTATATAATTAAAATTTCAAATTTTCATTCTCTAATTTTCATGATTTTAAAAGTTTCAACATTGAGTTTTACTTAAAGAACAGTTTTTGCTTTTTTTACTATCATAGCTTCTAGACATTTGACTAATTAATCATAAGTAAATTAATCATCATAGTCATCCTTATCATTATTAGTAAGTTTTAAATAAGAAGGTACCTTATCATCATTATTGCAAAAATTTGAATGAGAGAGTGCCTCATCATTTAAGAAGCATAAATGAGAAACTTCTTCCTTCGCATGCTCGCTCTTCTATTCTTTAACTGGGTTGATGACTTTATAAGTAATCTCCAATATGCACAAATCTCATAAGTAGATTCATAACTAGAAACTCTATTGAACTTATTGCTATTTAATGGACAAAATGAAATATGTATAACTTTACAATTAAGAGCAACTAGTTTGTCATCCCTTTTATCCTACTTACTTTCATCTTTGGTATTATTGCCTCTATAAGATCTAGAACTATTATTTTTATTAGTTTGTGAGGCCCATTCTTTACAATTTCCTAAAAATAAACTCTTATAAATAGAAGGAAGTATTTCATCTTAATTTTCCAAAGTCTATAATGTTTAATTGTAAAATAAGGGGGCTAATAGTGCTTTTACTATTAAGAAGTGTCATTATTGATCGTATACTCATTATTTTGTTATAAATAAACCTATGTGAGATTTAACTCTAATACTATGTATTTGTCCCTATATGTCACCTAAGATGAGAGCAAATTATGTGAAAAAAAAATTTCTAAGTCTTTGTTTCTCTTTAAAAATACCGTCTTTATAGCCGTCTTTATAGTGATGTGAAATTAAAAATAATTTAATAAGTAATATGATAATATGAATTAAAATAAGATAAACTTTGAAAAATAAAGAGGTAAAGGAAGAAAGTCACAGATCAATTTTTATAGTGGTTTATTGCAAAACCCATACCTATATCCACTCTTAACTCCTTATTGAAAATTTTACTATCAAATCTTTTTCAATGGGAGAAGACGAACCCTTACAACCACTTCTCTTTTTCTATGAGTATAAGAGCAACCCTTAAAAAAATTATCTCACAACACACTACCCCAAAAATACACTTTAAAAAATTTCTCCCTTGAACTATCTAAAGTATTTAAGGGGCTCCCTAACATACCAAATAATGTATGTGTTGAATTAAAGGAAGTTTCAATCATGTGTTTTGATGATAAAAAAATATTATTATTACTAATGTTTAAGTTTGATGCATTAGAAACATAGGAAAATACATAAAGTGTAAAGACATGTACTAGAGCCCAAGGTAGAATAGCTTTTATAAATAAAATGGAATTGGAAGCAAGCATTGAAAGTGAGGATCAAGAGAAGAAGATCAAGTTTGATTAGATTTAAGAAAGTGCCTTACGTTGTAAGTCTTTTTTTATCTTTATCAATGCTTAAATAAGGGATCAAATTTGCATGTCATACTTATTTGAACATTTACATATAGGATTTGGATTGTGCTTTTAGTTCTTAATCAAATTTATCTATACATTGACATGTTAGGAATTGGTTTAGATTGTCACATTAGTATAAAGTTGCATAATCAAAAGGAAATCATTTTATTTTCCTTAAAAGAAATCCTCTTAATATATCTAAGTAGTTTGGAATGTTTTGGACAATTTCTTAAGTATGTTTAGCTTATTTAAATCAAGTTTTTATATGAAAAAAAAATATTTTGAAAAAGTTTAGAAATTCATTGAAATGATTTTTGAAACTTTGAAAAGGTTTCAAGTGTTTATGAAAGTTGTTAGTATAATTATGAATTATTTTGAAATGGTTTTGAAAATATAGTTTCTCAATGACCTTCATTTCTTATAAACCAAGACATATCTTTATGTTTGAGCTTATTTAATAAATCTTGGTGTCTAAAATCATCTTTGGAATGTTTTAAAACTTTTTTTAAGTTACATTTGATGTCAGAAAAAATTTTGGAAGTTTTAGACATGTTTTGGTCAAGTTTTGGAAGTATTTTTAACTCTATCAATAACGGTCATTAACATGGGTTGTTATGGGGCCATTATAGTCATGAAACCCACCGTTATATTCTTATTTAAAAACATTAATGTGGATTATTAATGGCGTCGTTGATGCCCCTAGAAACCCACGTAGATGTCTAACAACTAGTTTTTCAAAATAGGCAACTTTTGATTTTCTTATATTTTTCACAACTCTAACATTCATAAATCTTAACCAACTACTACATTCACTCTCTAATACTATAAACATCATTCCTAAACACTTTTATCAAATCTTAATGCTTCCTAAATGAATTTAAAAGCTTAATTTCTCAAGAACTTTTAAGTTGTTCAAATTGCGTTCTTCATTTATTCATCTTTCTCTCTCTTGTTTTCTCTTGATTTAAAATAATTTTTTTTCTAAAATTTTTTTGTTCAGTTTTTTAGATATTAACAAACTTCATAGATCATACATTTTAATATTTGAGTGTTTGTTTCATTTTTTAAAGCTTACAAAACCAGACACACTCAGATTTTCTTTGTTTTTATTTCACTCAAGCCCTCTTCAATTTTCAGTGTGTAAATTTGTTTTTAGTGCTTCAAAATTATCACTAAAAGTTTGTTTAAGGTTTAAAGCGTGCACTAGAGCTTTCAATTTGGTTTTTAAGCACTCAAAACATTGTTTGAAACTCCAAATACACAGATTACTCAAAACTATCCAGTTTTGTGTAACAGATTCTTCACACTTAAAATTTCATATGTCAAATCTGATTTTTGCACTTTTAAATTGTACTAATCTATTGTAGTTGTGTTTTTTCTATCTTCCAAGAAGTTTTTGGACTAGGTTGTGTGATTTTGGAAGGTTAGAAACATTTTTTTTATAGGGTTAGACGTTTGACAACACATACTTGACAACTCATGCATGTTCTTGTTTTGTTCTTGACATAATCCTTTTGTTTCATACTTTAATTTCATGTTTATTGTTTAAATATATTGTTACATGATTTAATAAGGTTCTAAGAGGTTTATTTCATTGATTTCATATCATTTGAAAGGTTAGAATGGTTAATTATATAAGCTAGAACATATATGCTACAGATTTTGATAGATTGTATATTAGTGTGATTAATTTGATTTTTGAATGCATTAATTTCGTTGTCATTGCATAAATTAACTAGTTTAATATCTTTTAAGGAGTTAGGAGACTTTCCATATTGTTTAATTATCTCTAATAATTTCAAAAACGTTTTTATTAAGTGTGCTTCATTGATACACCATTAAGTATATTTTTATTACTTACTTTGGGGATTTTGTTCTTATTAATTGTTGATTGAGTTATAGTCTGCTCTTTACTTTTAAAATATACTTTATAAGTTACTCTTCACCTAGGTTAAAAAAAATATTTGAATTGGTTTAATTGCTAAATTTTATTTGCATTAATTTATGCATTATATGAGCATTAGGGAAGGCATAAGCATTGCATTGATTTCATTCGAACCCTTATCTTGATTTGATTTTGATCAAGTATTTGCTAAGCTATATAAACTTGAATTAAGGCTTGGGAAGCCTAAGTTTTGGGGCTATTTTGTGAGGTTAAATTTGTATACTGTGGATTGACTTTAAAGAGTTACTCTTCACCCATTTAAAAGAACATTGTAAGGGTTACTCATCACCTAATTAAGTAAAATTGTGTTGGGTTTTTCTTAACAATTGTAAATCAAGATTTTGTTGGGTTCCTCTTGATCCTAATAAACAAGATTATGTGAGTTGCTCTTTATCCTTGTAAATAAGACTATTGTAAGGGCTACTCTTCACCCTAAGTAAGATTATATTTAGTGAAATTTCCAATAAGTAATTAGAGAAAGGACATACTCTATTTTTTAGGTAGATAAACATCTATAAATCTCGATGTTTCTCTCTTTCCCTATCCTTTTTATATTTCTATAACTGAATTTGTTTATTATTGATTGAATTTGCATAAGTATATCATATCATTATAGGTTGAATTTTGGTTTAGGGATTAGATATAGTTTGAAATTGATTAGGTAGTTTAGATTGGTTAGTTTAAGTAAGAAATTTTTAAATATCCAATCTACCCCCTCCTTTTTGGTGACATAAAGCTTACAGTAAGCACCAAAATTACATAAAGAAAACACAAAAAATCCACCAAATAGTAACTTAAATGCTTTTACAACTCAACTTAATGCTTCCCAACAATTTCTTGATTCATGATACACATACAATCTACCTATTAATAGGTAAAAATTCATGTTCTAGCTATTTATAGCCACTAGAACTCATTAAATTGTATTTATATCATTTTTTATCATTGCCATTCTTATTAGATCTCCCATGCCAGTGGTTAACTAATTTAAATGCATTAATTGACTAGTTGACCAATCTCACCTATTAGTCGACCAGTCTATATATAAAAAAATACTAATCAACTAGTTACCCATATTAGTCAGGTAGTCTTTTCCCAAATTGGTTTTTTAACACTCTTTAGTACATTCAAATAGCCTTTAATCACATCCTAAAATTTTTAGATACTTTCTTTTCCATAAAATTCATCACTTGACAATTCAAAATTGCTCCCTAAAAAATTTTTGTTTATTAAGAGGACCATTTAAAAATATTTTCCATCAATTCCTCTTCAAAACACTAAGTACGAATGTAATATACATGATTTGATCCCAAGAAACACCTTGAGATAATTGAGATAAGACTACAATAAAGATTACAAGATACAAGCTATTAAAACACTATCTTAGTCTTGAGTTGAGTTATTTTCTTTTGTTCTTTAGAAGCTCCATTCAAGCTTTAAAGCCCTAAAATGTATCTCTTAAACAATTTAAACCTATCTTTTCAAAAAATCAAGCATGCAAGATTGTTTTTCATAATCAAAATCTTGGTAAAGCCTGCTTTAGTTTAACACTTTCAATTTTTTTTGGAAAAAAATTACTTAAAGGAAAATGAATTGATTGATTTATGATAATTTTCCCCATCCATGAATCAACGCATTACTTGAGAAAACCTTTTCACAATATAAGGTGTCTTATAGTTAGGAGCCTAATTACCTTGTTTATCCCCCTCCACTGGAAGAATTTTCCTTATCATCAGATATTTTAGGTGAGAATATACATATTTGTTTCCCTTTTTATGTGTACTTGAGTTGTCCTTCTTCGATGTAATTAGCTATAAACAATCATTTAGTTTAGTTTTATTTACTATTTTATTATGTTCCTTAATTATTCAATTGGGTTTTATTACCTACATAGAATATCTTTTTTATTGTATCAATTACTTAGGGTTTGTTTATGTACATTCCCTAGAATTTTTGTATTCACTTTAATTACTAATTTGCTTTGATCATACACCTTACAAGAATCAATAATCAATTGTTTATCTTATTGTTTATCATTTCTTAAGTTTTTTTTTTTAAGTTTGTCATATGTATGAGTTTTTATTTGTTTATTTATTTATTTATGTATTCGTTCGATACTTATTTGTGTGACATTATTAGGGATACTTTAAATTGATTGTTGTGAGTCTTTTTCAATCCATACATATAAGTTGTAAAAAAATCCCTACCCTACTTGTGAGGTCTCTTTCTCAAAGAAAATATATTGACATTCTCTATGTTGTACTTAAAATAAAAAGCAAGTTAACATTTATATCTAGTTTAATTAGTTTAAGTAAAGTAGAAATTTTAATTTAAAGATATTAGGGAATATAAAGAAACATGTGTAACTTGTTTTCTCACAATCATTTTCTAGCTACAAATTCAGTTTCTTTCATTTCAGAATATATAAACGTGTATTAAATTTACAGCTATAAGGTAGTTTAAAGCAACTTGATGTTAATGCAATCTTAAAAAATTAACAACTTGTCCCATGATTACTTTCATGGATTAGTTCATTAAAAGCTTGTCTTCTTGCTTTAGATTTTTTATAGGTTGGGGGAATATCATTAAGAGTAATGGTTCACTGATAACTATTTTTAACGTTGATCCCTAATATCTAGACGTCTTTGTAATTTTTCAAACATTAAACAAATATTTTTTTCCTTTTTATATATAGTTTATTTATATGTATTTTCTATATTTAGAGTATTAATGGGTAGTAATCAACTACTATGCTTGTTTGCCCAAGTGAAAAGTTATTTGGCTTTGGTCACTTTTATTTGGATTGGCTTTGGTCACTTTTAATTTAAAATTGACCTTTATTTTAAATTAAAAGAATAACATTCAAAATATGCATGGTATAGTTATTGTTCTTTATATTTACAGCATAAGGATGCTTTTTTTTTAATTTTTGTATTATACATTTTATAATTTAATTGTCATGCAGGAATACTTTTTAGACTTATCAATATGGTGTCAAAAGAGGAGTCCTTGCATTATGGTGGTGTTTTTAAGGGAGACCCAATTGATAACTATACTGGTGGACAACAGAAAGTTATTGATGTTGCTGATGTAGAAAGATTTTACCACTTGGATGTTATTCAAGAGGTCAAATTATGAAGGGTCAAGATGACATTGAGGGCATCTACTGTAAAATTTCAGGAAAGAGCTTCAGTGATGGCTTTAAGAGAATTAGGTAATGACCAACATACCTTTGTTATGTCATGAAGCACAAAAAAGTTGGGGAGGACACCCTGGTAATTAGGTGGGAAGGGTAGAAACGTAGCTACAGTAGGTACTAAAGAAATACCGAGAAGTAAAAATAAAAAAAGTAATTACAAAAAAGAAAGCATTGGCAAAGAAGACGATAGTTCTTATTAGAAAATTACTGAACCAATCAAAGCTAGTATTTAAATAAGATGAAAAAGAAAGTTCTGACATAGTATTTGAAACTAAACCATCAAGATATAAAAATAGTGACAAAGTCATTTGACAAAGTAAAAATAGTGATTAGAAATACTTTATATCAAAGGTAGAAGAGGATTTCAACGCTGCTGGTGATGAATTTTAAGAGGATAAAACATTTATGCAGGTATAACAAGAGAAGAGATCGTGGGAGAACAAAACTAGTGTTGGGGGTCAATTTGTAAGATACCGTGGGAGAACAAAACTAGCGTTGGGGGTCAATTTGTTGGCCTTAATTTAGAGTTATAGCCAACGGGTGGTGATAAATCCAATAAAAATAAATTTCTACTTTAGAAACAGTATTTGTATAAACTGATGAGTATGGTCGTACTCATATGGAATGGTTAGATTTATCACTCTTTAAAAAACAACAAAATTAAGTTTAAAAGGTTTTGAAAGTTAAAATTAAGTTAATCAAAAACTTAACTACTAATAAATAGAAATTAAACAAAAGATTAATGATAAGCAAATATCTAGTAAAACGTATAATTTCAATTTAATTTCATAGAATTGATTATGGATACACAAATGAATCATTTAATTCTTAAATACACTGGTTAAGATCACTAACAAGTTTTAACCGGATATCTCTCCTTCATTTCTTGATAACTAAAATAAATTCTTTGGTTAGTTCTCCTATTAGCAAACAACTTTAAACAAGTTCTTAGGTTTAATTTATCAATAGTATTAAAAACTAGAAATACCATCAATTCTAGCCAATAAACACTCAATTTCTATTTATTTAGATTAGATCAAATATTTTTACAACATAAATTAAAGATTCTTTTCATAATCAACTATTTTATTTCATTCAAACAATTAAGAATTAAAAATTTTAAATGGCAATATATTATTTTTATAACTGAGCAATCAATTAATAAAAATAACAATTTCAAGGAATTTTAAAAATATATGAATATTAAAAAATTAAAAACAATGAAATTAATTAAATCTCACACTTCTTGAAAAACTAAACTATAGTTATCTTAGAATTTATTTAGCTGTTCATGTTTAAAAAAGAAATACAAATAAAAATGTTAAGAAATTGATGCTGAAAAAAACTAAATAAAAATAAAGAGAAGATTAATATTGTACAGGCGACTGGGTAAGGTGGATGACAACAGCAATGGTTGCAAGAGCAGTTATCAACTGGAAGACAGATCGAGGCAGAACAACCAGTGGGTGGTGGTAGTTGGATCTAACTAGAGCAACAAGCATGAAACAGAGGCAGCGGTGAATACGGTGGCTGGCAGATCTAGCTAGATAGCAAATAGCAACTACTGGTGAACTGGGCAATATGCAGGAAACGGCAGTGACGCAAGTCTACAGTAATGGTTGGGCAAGTGACACTGGATTGCAATGAGATAGCAGCTGTTAGAGCTCCAGGTAGCGTCAGCTACTGGGAAGGAGACGAGAGCAGGCTAGCAGCATGGGTAGCTTGGTGGAGTGATAGGCAGCGGTGTTGCTTTTTTTTTTCCTCATAGGGTTTTTCTCTTTTTTTTTTTCAGGATTTTTTCACATTTCAAAGTACTAAGCCTTAACGTGCCAATAACCGTATGGTTGGTACCATACCAATATCGGTGATATTGGATACCAATCAATACGAAATTGATAAATTTAATAATAAATTTAAATATTGACCAATACCAATCAATACTAATCGGTACCGGTCGATATCAGAAAAAATATATAATTTTAAAAAAAAATTAAAGAAAAATTTTGTGTTTTAGTCTTTTAAAATTTAAAGATAAGTTAAAAACTACATAATATAATATATTTATAAATTATTTT
>JAOXYD010076017.1:0-12480 GCA_028565735.1 Pinacopodium congolense
AGTGAGTCTTTGGTAGTAATAAAGAATTTTGCAAGCTCCTCTCTTCTTCAAGAAAAACAAAAGCCTTCTCTCAATTTTAACGATCTTTAAGGAAATTTTCAAACTCCTCTCTTCTTCAAGAACAAAAGCCCTCTCTCAATTTCAACTAGCTCTCACAATTTGGTAAGATGCCAGTGTTTCTCTAACAAGTCTTTGGTGGTAATAAAGAAAATTTCAACCTTGTCTCTCCTTCAAGAACAAAATCCCTCTCTAAATTTTAGCCATCTCTTGCGATTTAGTAAACTCCCTAAATCTGTTAATTTTAAGGATGTTTTGATTATCAAATTCTTGTTCAATTAATGCTAAATTAGGTTTAATTTCATCTTTCAGAAGAATGTTAGATGTTCACTTTCATACAATTACACCTAGATTGAATCAATTTTGAATTTATGCTTAACTAAGGTTCTATAATTGGGAATTTTGAGTTTCTTGCTAAATTTTTTTCATAATTTTTTAAAATTGAAAATATTTTTTATGCAATGAATAGAAGAATAATTTAAGGTATTTTTCATATAATTAATCATATAGGAATGAAATTGGAAGTTAGATTAAGGTTTTTTTAACGTTTAATTGCATATGTTTAACTTAAAATTTTATTTTCCCAATTTTAACCATTAGAAATTAAGGCTTTTCCAAATTTTTTATTAATTGAAACTTGTTTTATCAAATTAATTTTAGACAAGTCTAATTGAAATTCAATACAATATTTTTGAACATTTAACTAAAGTCAATTTTATCAAATGTCATTTCTCCTACTATTTAGTATTTGAAAATTGGATCTTTTAAAATTTTTTGATCAATTAGGGTCCAATTCATTCAATTAATCTTATAGAAGTGTAATTATATGTCAATTAGAGTCTTTTGATCCTTTAATAGTAACTAATTTTACTCAATTTTTGTTCTCCCAATCTAGGATTAAAAATTTTGGATTTTTGAAATTTTTTCAAATCAGAAGAGTTTGTTAAAATGGCTTTATAAAAACTCAAATGGTAGTAAAATTGAATATTTCATTTAAGTTGCATATGGTTTAATCATGCATTCATAGAGGAGCATATATGGACTTAGAATTTAGTTGAACATTTGATCATAAGCATCTACTCCTTCATGAGAGTTATTTTGAATTATTATAAGCATCTTTTGATTCCTTTACAAACCTTTACTCTTAAAGTTCTTATAGGATGTCTACTCTTTCATAATTCTTAGAGCTTATCTTTAAGTTTATCTTTATTTCTCAATCATGGTTAGAACACTAGGTGGTAGTTCTTCTAGGAATAGGATATCTCTTATATCCTAAAGAGAAGAAAATTTTGATATTGATTCTTCTTAATTTTGAGATTATTCATCTATGTAATTACATGAAACTGCCCCATTTCCTCCTCTCTTCTACATTGTTTCAAAAAATATAGCGTAATACAATTCTTCATTGATTAAGGGTGGGTACATCTCCTTACTACTTCCTCTATGATTAGTTTCACCAATGTTCTCCTTTTCTTTTGTAATCTTGAAGAGCATTAAGTAGGTGATGATTATTACATAGTATCTAAGGTTTAAGATGCTTTTATTCATCTTTTAAGAGATATCACAAAGAAAATTCTATGTTTAATTATTCCATAGGAATATCCATCCTATAATTGTTTTACTAAATATAATAGCTCTCCTCACTCATTGCCCATACGAATTAAAAGCTTTTTGAGTTATCTAGTTAGGAAGGAATAACATAAAGACCTAGTGATTTTAGAGAACTCAATGGAATCCATTATTTTCACAATTTATGTATCAAATACAATTTCCTTTCTTCTAATAGCCATTATAAACCTTTAGGTTTAGATGATTTTTGTTTCCTTTATACTATGAGGTTAGATGAAAAGATACATTTAGGGGATTTCATCCTTATTAACAAGATTCATTTTAGCTTGAATAAAAATAAGAACTAAAATATTTCTTATTGTCTCATTTTGGGTTTTATGTTTTGTTACTTTCACAATCCTTACAGGAATGATGAGTATGGGTTTAATACCTTATTTAATCAATCAACTTTAAACCACATAGGGTATCAAGTTATACATAATCAAAAGTCATGATTGGATCATCGATAATAACAATTTGTACATCCTCATTCCATATTGGTAGTGATGATGAGCCTACTTTAATCCACACCATGTCCTTACAAGTTGATGGTGAGGCTACATCATCTCGACTCCCTCATGATTCTTTTGATATTTGATCTGAGCTTGCTATATTTTGAGATCATGTTCATCATATTGAGGCACGTGTTGATGGTTTAACTTACCTCTTTATAAGATATCCACACAGAACCATAATGTGTGCACATAATTTCATGATTTGTGATCTCCGCCTCCACCACCTTCATATTATTGACTTAAGAGACACTTTTAGGATATTTTTAGTATTTTCTTGTTTAGTGTTTTGATGGTGTATTTAGGTTTGGAGATGTATTTTGATAGCATTGATGTATGACTCTTTCCGTTCTTTATGATACTAACTCCTCCTTTTCTGAATTGTTTTTTTTTGTTAATGATGATTTTTTCTCCTTTTTCATGAATGTGTTGATGGTGATGATTTATTAATTTATTATTTTGTGTATGTTTATTTTTACCTCTTTGATAATTTCAAATAGGAGGAAACGTAGATGTGATATTATACTTTTCTTAAGATGAGTAGTAACTTTTTAGTCATCATGCATGAATTTAGGTAGAGTAATGATGTTTAACCAATCTATGGGAATTGATAATTTGTTAAACGAGTCAAATTTTAGTTAAAATTAAAATTTTGAAAATAGTTGAAATTTTTTTGATAAGACCAGGGGGAGTTAGTTAAATTGAAAATTTGATGCTTTTTGAGCATTTATGATAATATTGAATTTTTAAATGACTTTATAATTATGAGTGTGATATTGCCTTTAAAATGGTTTAGTTATTTTGTGATTTTAAGTAAATTTAAATGGTTTTGTAATAATATATAGACATCTGTATTTTTGTAGTTTATAATATCACATGATTTTGTCATCATCAAGAAAGGGGAGATTATTAAACCAAGGGAGATTCCACCTTATACTGATGATAACAAAACAATTTTGTTCTAATGTTCTGTTGTATTAAACTTTTGAAAGATATGAATATGAACGAAGTGTGGATGAATTCTTTTATAGAGAGGTGATATTGAGATAAAGAAGACATCAAGTTTTAAAGGTCAAGATAGTATTTATGTAGTTTTTCTTGTGTAGTTTTTTATGTAAGTTTTACTTGGTTTCATTTTGGTCTTTAAAAGGAATCACTCATGCATAATTGCATTAAGATTTAGAAAATGCATGTAGGTTGCATGATCAAGAGGTAAAATCTATAGTGAATGTTTTGAAATATTATACTTGACAAGTTATAAAATATTTTGGAGTAATTTTCAATGAGTATGTGAGTTAAGGAATGTTTTATAAAGTATTGTGACATGATTTGGATTTAATTGAATTAATTTGAAATTCTTGAACCAAGGATGGTTCCACCTTATTTTATTAATGAAAAAACAACCTTTGTTGCTAATGTGTGTGTTATAAGTGTGCTTGAAAGATAGGTTGAACAAAGTTCAAGTTGACCAATTAAGGAGTCTTGAAGAAGAAAACTAAGAGTCATATGAAGACTCAAGTTTTAATAAGAAGTTAGAATAAGCTTATATCTATTTAATGCAAACTTTACTTCATTTTATTTTTGTGTTCTCAAGAGGCTCGTATCTAACCATTGATGCATACATATTTTAAAATATGCTTATAGGTGCACAATCAAGAGCTTTTATGTGTTTCAATGTGATTAAACATGAATAACCCTCTTAATGCTTGTTTCAATTAATTACAAAAACATTAGATAATAAGTAATTAAGATAGATAATTGTTCTTTGGATATATATGTTTGGTATTTTAGAAATGGTTAAATAGAGATGTTTAAATTGAAATGATTCATATTTGGTTAATGTTCATTCTTCTATCTATGTGGATTTTAGGTCGGTCAATCGAATGGGCTAAGTTAGTTGATCGAATAATTGTGGTCAGTCGACCAAATGATAGACGAAGGTCTATCGGTTGATTGAATTGTATCAGTCGATCGAAGAAAAAGGTGAAGGCCTATCAGTTGACTAAATCAAGAGATCGGTAGACCGAATATATTGAATGTTACGAAATACACAGATGTCTTGTAACGTTATGCAATGGATAAAAACAATAAATAGCTTTTGTTTTGGGTCTAACAAAGAGCTTATTAAGGTTTATTTCTTGAAAGTTTTTTCTCATCATTCTATCAAGTGCTCATGTGAATTTGTCTTTAAGTATTAACTATTTACATTTGAGTTTTGATCTTCTGTGAAGGTTTCTTGCATATTTTTCTTGTTTGCATCATCTTATTAAAAAGACTTTTTTTATTCACCAAAGGGAAATTGATTTAAAGAATTTTTTGTTGTATTATTGTCGAGTGAAATTAAGAGGCTATTCTTGAGCCTAAGAAAAAGAAGTGAGGG
This sequence comes from Pinacopodium congolense, assembly GCA_028565735.1. NCBI lineage: Eukaryota > Viridiplantae > Streptophyta > Magnoliopsida > Malpighiales > Erythroxylaceae > Pinacopodium > Pinacopodium congolense. The sequence continues at coordinate 4,558 of JAOXYD010076017.1, forward strand.
AAAGGTTATCCTTTAGCCCATAAAAGGGAATGTATTATTCGTTGTATTCTTGTTGGAAGTGAAATAAGAACGAAATCTCAACAATGGTGTTAGGGATTAGATTAGGAGCAAGTGGATAGCTCCAAACCAAAATAAATCACAGTGTATTTCTTCTTTCTCTACTCTTTTATTTTCTACACTTATATTATTACATCTTATCTGATTGGGTGAATTTTTTTATATTTTTGCATTTATTATTTACGAGTTTTATTTAAGAAATTCCAAATTATAATTCACCCCCTCTTAGTGCCATAACAAACCCAAGATAAATGTATTTAGAATGTTTAAACACAAGTTTTAAATGGTACTAGTTAACTAGAGGGATAGATTGGTTAACTAGTGTATTGTTTGTAGCAAGACTAGTCGACCAATTGATAACATTAGTCAACAAGTTATTGATCAAATAGTGTAAGGTATAGGTCAACTAATCATGGAAAAAACTTTGTAACATCGATTAGATATGCAATAAGGAAATGAATCAATTACATTGGAATGTTAAGTAAAGTTTACTTATGGATAATCCAATGTTACACTATAAAAAGTGCTTTATAAGTTGTTTTAATCATCTAAAAATAGTTAGAAACAATGATATGAGTGTTTTGAGTATTTGAGATCTTTGTTTTGTCATTTTTTATTTTTTATAATTTGAGTTTTATGAAATTTTTGTACGCCCATTTTTTCATAAATTCCAAGTTGCTTGTGAGCCCCTTTCATACAACTTGCGAGTTAGGTGAAACATTTTTTAAGTGTATTTTGAGAGATTGAAATATTGTGAGACATTGAATTGTGAAAGGTTATCCTTTAGCCTTGTTAAAAAGGATTGTTGTACTTGTGATTTTATGATAATGAAATACCCAATAAGGACTTAAAAAGTGGATGTAGGAGAAATAGGTTATCTCTGAACCATTATAAAATTAGTTTATGTAATTTTGCATAAATTGTCTAAAACCTATTGAATTTAAATTTTTTCAAGTCTAAGTGATTTGTTTTGTTAAAGAAGTTTTCAATTAAATTCAGGTTTTAAAAGTTTTTTAAACTGTGAAATTAGTATTCATTTGAATTTATTTTTTAAAACTTGGTACCTTCAAATTGTCTTCAACTTTTAGAAATTTTTTTAAATAAGTTGATTATTCCAAAATCCAAGCTTTTTTAACTGTCTATTACTCATAAGAATAGCATGCTCATATAGAACCTTGTTTAGTTTTGACTCTTTCCAAAACCATTTGGTCACCTTTGATTGGTTGTATCTTGAGGTTGTGTGATTAATTCTATCAATTAGAACTGTTCATGCGGTTTATCTATTCATAGAGCCTCTAAGTGTTTACTATCTTTTCAAAATCTTTCTTTTCTACCTAGATTTTTATATTATGGTTAGGAATTGAGGCGGCAGTACCTCCAAGGGTATGATATCTTCCTCTAGTGATTACCTACATACTAATTCTGATGAATTCCAAGACTATGCTTCTAGGAAACTCTAAAAAAATGTTTTATTTCATCTACTTATCTAGATAATTTAAAGAAAAATGACCTAGTTCAATATTTTATTGATCAAATGTAGGAGCCTATCCTTACCCTTACAGCTAAAACTTGTCCTACAGCTGTAAAACTATTTTTCTATAATCTTAGAGAGGTTAAGGAGAATGATGAATTTATCATCTACTCCAAAGTAGAATATATTCCTATCCGTATATCGAGAGACATAATCAACAACATCCTTGGTATCCCCATTCCTTCTATGTTCCCTCGCTATGATTATATATCCAAATTTGATGCCACCCACTCTTTAACAAAGAGATTTCAAATTATTTTCAAGTTAGAAAGTGGGGAGGGCATTACTAAAAAATATAAGGATGTTAGAAACCTGAGCACCATACCAAAATGAGATTCTCTTAAGACTTCTTCCCGTGCCACCTTCAGACACTTAGCATTTATATATATATATCTTGTTTTTGTATTGATCCTCATGCTACTTTGGATGTATGACATTTCACTATTTATGATATTGACTCCTTTTTATCAATTTCATCTGTTTGCCTTTGATTTCTTTTACTTATGCAATGATTTATTTCGTACTTGATATTTGTATAATACCCTTTGTTGATTGTAAAACAAAATATGAGTTTTATGCTCAAAACCAAAAGTATACAGGTTATACTTGTAGTAAAGAACGGATATCGATCCCACAAGGATTGTATCTAGACACACCCTATAAATTTGGCTTACACTTTGTTCAAGAAATTGATTTGAAAAAATAAAATAAAAAGAAATAAATAAGACACAGACAAATTGGAAACAAAAGAGAGCAACGCAACCAATCGCCAAAATCACAAATAAAAACTCAGAGAAAATCAAGATTCAAGAATAGGACTTGTTGTTATCCCTAATTGTTCCCCTTTAGTGTAATTGATCTAATTTATATTTGGCCCAAGATTTCCTAATATTTTAGTTACCCTCTTAAGGTGCATCTAAATTTCACTAATTAAATAATCTAGAATTAACTTTGGAATCTCTCGATATGCAAAATCTTTCCTAAACATTTAACTAGATATGAAGTTATCCTATAGGTAGTATATCAATCTATTAAAATCTCTTCCTAATAAATTAATAACTTGTTGTCTATAGGTCTATTAAATGCCAACTCTCATTGTACATCTAACACAAATTACCTAATTCACTCTTTCAATTTGTTGTTGGGTTTAAGCTCAATAAACAACACAAATATTCCTAAAATTAAATCAACAACCAAAGATTCCCAAATAATTTAAACAAGAAATCCTAAAAATATTTTAGCCACTCGTGATAAAAACAAGTTCAATCATATCCATATTCTTCCAGATATAAAATAAAATAAAATAAAATAAGATAAATAAAAACAAAAGCAAAAGCAAAATAAATCTGAAAAGAACAGTTATTGAAAGAACTCTTGAAGTTTTGGTGCTTGTGTAATGGCTGCTCCTCTCCTTTACCCGAATCTGTTTTTAGTGTAGCTCTTGGTGGGTGCTGCTTGTGTCTTGTGTCTCTTAGATGGTACCTGTTGCTTCTCCTCTTTTATGCCGCCCCTGTTCCTTAATTTTTACTTTCGAAATAAAACTCTCCCTTTTTTGTGTTTTCATTTCCCAGCTGTTGCTTGGGTCTTGAGGGCTTGGTGCACAAGTGGGTTAGCAACTGCTTGGAGTGGTTTGGGCATTAGGAGGAGCCTGCTTGGTCGATTGCAGTAGATGGGTTAGTGCAAGTTGGTGCTCATGCGAGTTGGTCCAGAAGGTAGTAGTCCAGGCCATCAGGAGGTCCAACAGGCACAACCTAGATGATCCCAGCAGCTGGTCCAAGCTTCATGCGCTCTAGTTACAGGCTCAAAGGCTAGGGTCCAGCGGGGTGCTCTAGCTTTGCAAGCGCAGGCTTCAGTCAGCAGACGGGCTCTTCTCCAACAGGCTTCAAGCACAAGACTTCAGGCGTAGGCGATTCCAGCTCTCCAGCCAGCATCCCATGCGCTCCAGCAGGTCCAGCAATAGCAGCTTCAGCCAGGCTTTAGCGCTTCAGTCCATACGTGTTGGGCTTGCTCATTCTTCATTTTTCCTACTTCTTTTTTTTTTCTTTTTTTTCAATTGCTTCCAACTTCACATATAATTTTAATAAACCCTACACAATAAATAAATATATCAATAAGATTTAATTCTAACCCTACTTTAACAATTAAATAATAAAACACAAAACATGAATAACAACACTAAAATGAACAAAACTTACTCCAAATTAATACCAAACAAAAACAAAAGAATAATAATGATTAAACTAAATAAAAACACACAAAACAAGTTTTAAAACATAACAAGAACAACCTATTATGAAAGAAACACATACTAAACACTTAAAAAATCACATACTAAAATATAATTATCACCCTTTTGGCAATTCCAAAAAGGGGAAGAAATATATGATAAAAGCAATGGATATATGTTTTTTAATATGTTAATATTATAACATGTTATGGGGGAGTTGATCATTTGAGAGGGAGTTAAATATTTGAAATGATGTTATCATAGTTAATTATTTGATATGATGTTATCATATGATTTCAAATTGCCAAAAATGTTAACAACTGTTACTCCCTAACTTTACAACATTTAGGGGGAGCTTTATGATCTGTTTTACTCTTTATTGTGTTTATCGTATTACTTAGATTTGTCATCACCAAAAAGGGGGAGATTGTTGAACCAAGGATGGTTCCACCTTTTTTTAGTAATGAAAAAACAACCTTTGCTATTAATGTGTGTGCTTGAAAGATAGGTTGAACAAAGTTCATGTTGACCCATTAAGGAGTCTTAAAGAAGAAAACGAAGAATCATATGAAGACTCCAGTTTGAATAAGAAGTTTAGAATAAGCTTATATTTGTTTAATGTAAACTTTACTTAATTTTATTTTAATGTTCTCAAGAGGCTCATATTTAACCATTTATACATACATATTTTAGAATATGCATATAGGTGCATAATCAAGAGGTTTCATGTGTTTTAATGTGATTAAATGTGAATAACCCTCTTGATGCTTGTTTCAATTAATTAGGAAAACACAAGATATTAAGCAATTAAGATAAATATTAGTTCTTTAGATATATATGTTTGGTTTTTAAAAAATGGTTAAATAAAGATGTTTAAATTGAAATGATTTATGTTTGGTTAATGTTCATTCGGCTATCTGTGTGGTTTTTAGGTTTGTCTACCGAATGGGCTAGATCAGTTGATCGAATAATTGTGGTCGGTCGACCAAATGACAAATGAAGGTCTATCGGTCAATTGAATGTTTAGATCGGTCAATCGAAGAAAAAGGCGAAGGCCTATCAATCGACCGATCAGTTGATTGAAACATTGTGGTCGATCTACCAAATGATAGATGAAGGTCTATCGGTCAACCGAATGTTTGGATCGGTTGATCGAAGAAAAAGGCGAAGGCTTATTGGTCGACCGAACCACGAGATTAGTTGATGGAACCAAGAGATCAATTGACTGAATATAGTGAATGTTGTGAAATACACAGATGTCTTGTAACGTTATACAATGGATAAAAATAATAAATAGTGGACCACTGAGTTTTGTCCGTTGGACAAAAGGTAATATTACTGTTGTACAATGAATATATATGAAATGTTAACTAGTCTGTCTTATGTTAATATAGAGTAGAATATATAGAAAAAGTGAGCAAATATAATTTTATTTTGGGTCTTACAAAGAGCTTATTGAGGTTTATTGCTTGAAAGTTTTTGCTCATCATTCTATCAAGTGCTCTTGTGAATTTGTCTTTAAGTATTAAATATTTACATTTTAGTTTTGATCTTTTGTGAATGTCTCTTGCATATTTTTCTTGTGTGCATCATCTTATTAAAAACATTTTTTTATTCACCAAAGTGAAATTGAGTTAAGGAATTTTTTGGTGTATTATTGTCGAGTGAAATTAAGAGGCTATTCTTGAGCCTAGGAAAAACAAGTGAGTGAAAGGTTATCCTTTAGCCCGTAAAAGGGAGTGTATTATTCGTTGTATTCTTATTGGAAGTGAAATAAAAACGAAATCTCAACAGTGGTGTTGGGGATTAGATTAGGAGCAAGTGGATAGCTCTAAACCAAAATAAATCATGGTGTATTTCTTCTTTCTCTACTCTTTTATTTTCTACACTTATATTATTACATCTTATTTGATTTGGTGAATTTGTTTATATCTCTGAATCTATTCTTTACGAGTTTTATTTAAGAAATTAAAAATTCTAATTCACCCCCTCTTAGTGCCATAACAAACCCAACAGAAATGTATTTAGAATGTTTAAAAACCAGTTTTAAATGGTACTAGTTAACTAGAGGGATAGACAGGTTAACTAATGTGTTGTTTCTTGTAAGACTAGTCGACCAATTGATAACATTATTCAACTAGTGATTGGTCAAACAGTGTAAGGTATAGGTCAACTAGTCATGGAAAAAACTGCTTAACAATGATTAGATATGCAATAATAAAATGAATCAATTACATTTAGGAAAAGTTTACTAATGGATATAGGCCAATTTTACACTTTGAAAAGTGGTTTACGAATTGTTTTAATAATCTAAAAATAGTTAGGAACAATGATATGAGTGTTTTGAGTATTTGAGATCTATGTTTTGTGATTTTTTATTTTTTATAATGTGAGTTTTATGAAATTTTTGTATGCTAATTTTTGCATATATTCCAAGTTGCTTTGTGAGTCCCTTTCTTATAACTTGCGAGTTAGGCGAAACAATTTTTAAGTGTATTTTGAGAGATTGAAATGTTGTGAGATATTGAATTGTAAAAGGTTATCGTTTAGCCTTGTTAAAAAGGATTATTGTACTTGTGATTTTATAATAATGAAATACCCAACGAGGACTTAAGAAGTGGATGTAGGAGAAAGAGGTTATCTCTCAACCACTATAAAATTGGTTTATGTATTCTCTCCTTTACATTTTTAGTTTAAATTTATATTTTACAAATTCTTAGAATGTATATATAATTTTTATATTAATTATACAATTGCTAATTTAGCTTCCACGAGATTATTTAGAGAACTTTGTGAAACTAGGACTATTAAGTTAGATTATATTTAAGGAATCTAATTCATCCCCCTCCTAGGTGGCATGTAGGACTGACCAAAAAGAAGGTGCTCTATAGCTATACAAAGAAGATAAAGTGTTGGCATCGGGGAAAGATCATCCATAATGACTTTCAGCATGATTATTGGGCACTTTACATTAACTCTGAATTGAAATTTTTTCTAACTAAGTTAAGGTCAAAGTGATATGGACCATTCCAAGTGTGAGAAATCTTTTATCTTGGTGCTGTAGAATCCTGGAGCAAGAAGATTAGAGACTTTAAGTTAAAGTGGCATCAACTAAGGCCTCATTTTATAGGAGATTGAGTAAGCAAAAAGGGGTCAAACTTATGACCTAAAATAAGGGATTTTTTGTAAGCAACCCAACACTCTTTCATTCCCTTTTGACGAATTTAAAATTTAGTATTTTTAGTAGTTTAGGGCACTAATAGTTTAGTTATTTTGTTTTCATTTCTTTTTCTTGCTATTGTTTTATTCATGACAATTGGTAAAATGTATATTTTTAGTGTTTTACTATTATGTGAATTTTACTTGTTATTTATTAAATTAGACTCTTAATGACTTGTTTTTGTGAAACATAGATACATGTTGGATTAAAGAGATCAAGATTATAAAATAAGCAAGTTTGGAAAAAAAATTTGGAAGCAAAATGATCCTGAACAATGATGCCATTATAAACTCAATAAAGGTTGCCATTAAGGTGTTGGACAAAAGAACAAAGATGATTGGTGAGGGACAACAACACTGCTATGGATTTTAGTGCTACCATTATTGTCCTACAGCAAAATAGCAGATTAACAATCTTAAAAAATGATATTGTTGTGCTTTTTCTTAAGTGCAATTATGGTCCCTAATTAGTAGTAGCAGAGCGAGTAACTTAAAGCTAAAAAGGAAGCCATTTGCCTCATTATGGTCTCCTAGCCCTAAATCATCCCAAGACATATAAAAGTAGGCAATTTTACGAATAGGTAGTTCCTTTAGTTCTTTCTAGAATTCTATTCCATTCCTTCAATGAAGTTTTCAAAGGATTTTGATGGCCAATGGTTAAAGATAGGAAGATCAATTGGAAAAGAGCATAAAGGTAATTAAAGAGGGTTCGATTTGTGGACTATAAGTGAGAAGTCTTGAATAAGAGGCTATTTTCATTTTCATGAGCAATTTCTATCTCTACTTTTAAACGCCCCTAATTTATTCATTGGTTTACAGGTGATTTTCAAGGCTTACTTGGCAGACATTTAGAGCTCATATGGTCATATAAAATTTGTGAAGATGAACA
>JAOXYD010076027.1:0-12480 GCA_028565735.1 Pinacopodium congolense
TATATGTCTTTATTTTTCTTGTTGAACATCGGAAAGTACCAATTTGAAGCTGGCCACATAAGATTAGGATTAAAGATAGTTTAAGCATGAGAAATCATCTTAAATTGTTTGAAAAATCAATCAGCAATATAAATTAATCCTTGCATGACCAAACTTGGATTTTTTGTGAAAGTTGGAGTTTTGGACTTAATTTTATAGAACTCATCTTCTTGCAATTTATGCCCATTTACTTTATTTTAAAGCATAACTAAACTTTAAACAAGATTAAATGGAGAAAAAGCTAAGTCTTAACCATAGCTTTGTTTTAATTTAGTGAAGGACTTTAATCAAACATTAAACTTGTTTTTAAACTTAAATAAATCATCAATCATATAATTCAGAGCTCATTTACACATTTAGAAATTTTAAGAATTTTTCAAAAGCAATTAAAAATCGTTTTTAAAGTGTTTAAGTCAAAATAGCCAATTTTAGGCCTTTTCCCATTTTTAATCAATTTTTCGCAATTTTACCTAAATAATTATAATCCAGTCATCCTGGTAATTAAGTAACTAATTTCCCATGCGTTCGACACTCAGAGTCTAACCAACGCAATGGGCATAACTAATTAAGTAACTAATTCCCTTGGTAATTAAGTACTCAACTTTATTACTTTTGCGATAGGTACACTTGCCTTAAAAGTCCGTTGGTTTTAAGGCAAATTCATTAAAAACACCCGTCATTTTTAAAGTCCCCTAACCAACGCAACAATTCCATTTCCTCCGCAAGAACTTTGGGCTACAAAAATTCTCCTTCTTCAAGTTTATTTACTTATATTCAAGGTAAGAATAGTTATATCCAAAAGAGAAAGAGGATAGCACCAGTAATTACAGAGGTTTTACCAAGCGATGGACCCTTCTACGACTCCTCATTCGCCATTAGTTTCTACGTCCTTGAGGAGAACCAGGAAAGTCCACTTGCAGTACAAGGCCTTCATATTGAAAGAAGGAATCCAACATATGTAGCGGTGAGGTAATTTTTCGGATTTGTGAAAGATTCGGATGTTGGAGAGCAAGCTGCTGCATTGCATGCCAGTATTGCAGGCACAGTCTGGGCCGTTGCATTGAACAAAAGCCACGTTACTAATACCACTTCTATTTACACGGTGGCACAGTATAATTCTCCATTTGAATTTGACAACAAAGTGAAGGAGATATGGATGTCTTTTGAGATGGAAAATGTTTGAGCTCGTAACATGAGGAAGTACTATTTGGCTGGTTTGATATTTTCAGCTATCTTAATATATGGAGTTTATACTAAAAAGCTGACAAGATGAGATGAACTAATTTTTTTTGACAATATCCTATAAAAAAGAAAATGAGAAATGTTTGCTAGAGAAGTATAAAGATTATGTAGTGAAACCTCTTTTCCAAATCCTAGGGTTTGTGGTAGAACATCATTAAATACAAAATTAGTAATTCTTCAAATCCCAATATACCATACATCCTATCATCAAAAACTATCCCTAATAAAAGAAAAATTAGAACAACTACGATATTATTTATTAACAAATCCCGCATTACACAATGAAGTATATCAATTACTTAATGAAGTTTGTAGTGAAGATCCATTAGATCCAAGAAAAAAATACAAATCTACAACTGATAGAAATAAAATTAAAAGGTTGAACATAAGAAATTAATGTAAAAAATAATATTCCATACAATCAACAAAATGTTCTAGAATTCACTAATGAATGTAAGATTTATTAGATAAAAAAGTAATCTTACCAAGTATGAGTAAATATTTAGCACCAATATTTTATGTTAACAATCACAATGAACAAAAAAATGGTAAAAAAAGGTATGGTTATTAATTATAAAGAATTAAACAAAGCAACCATTGGAGATGCATATAAATTACCTCGAAAAGATTATATTATTACTAGACTAAAAGGAAAAAACTGGTTTTCAACTTTAGATGCAAAATCTGGATATTGACAATTACGATTACACGATAACACAAAACCATTAACAACTTTTTATTGTCCTCCACAAGAAACAACTAATGCTTCGAGATTACCTTCATGAAATAAATCTAATTATAGTAGGACTTTTGGAGACTAAGCTGTCAAAAGAGAATTATAAGAAAACCTACCTTTTTGAATAACAAGTGGAGTACTGTTACTAACCATTCTTCTTATGATTATGGAAGAATTATTATTGCAAATTATTAGGAGAAGATGGTAGTTATGAGTTCAATTATCACTTATCAGTTTCTAAACTTAGATGTGGTGCTTTTGGAGTCAAGCAATTGTAAGTCTCTAACACTTATGCATCTAATTTTTCTTTTCAAATAGCTACTTTATAAGCAAAATCACAGGATATACAAGAAAACATAAAAGGCCTTTTGATTATGACTAGAAATTTTAATGGCACACTAAAGCTTTATGAGGTTGAGGGCAATCTATGTTACAAGTACTATATTGATGACATAGTTAAATGTTTAATCAGTGTTTAATTACTGATATAAATATGGTGGGGTGCTATTATAATTGGAGAAACAAGGGAAAATAGGCTTCTCATAAGGAAAAGGCAACATAAAGCCATGATTAACTCCTAATGGCTTACTTCCTTCCAAGATAGCAAAGTAATATATGGAAACCATTAATTTTCAAACCATATTCTGACATACAAAAGCATGGGACTTGTTAGGTTGAAGATTCATTTCCCCTTTAGGTTAAACAATTTTCTGGAAAAGGATAAAAACATTAAATATGCTATTGTAAAGGTCCTAAATCACCATGTTATTGGTTTAATCAATTTTCTTTATAGCACCATGTTTAAGAAAGTCAAAGAGGAGCTCAAGATATTTAACCTTACTAAGTAAATCAATCCACATATAATAATGTCTAAAAAAAAAGAGAGACCATCTCAAAGAAAGCACTCCCTGAATGACGATCCATTGAACATCATCTTACAAGACAAGGAGAAGGTAGTTATCATAGCATATGTTCAAGTTATGATCATTTATTACTAAGTAAAAACATAGAATTCAACGGTCAATAAATGGAGATACAAACATAGAATTATTCAAAAAATCAATTCAAGAAATGAAAATTTTTAATAGAATGACATGCTTATCGAAAGAAGATGGTTCCATGTTTCATACACAAGAGTAAATTATGCAAGAAACATTCAACCATTTTTCTAGTACTATTGGCACTACTAACATCACATATTGTTTACAATCCTTAATATGGTCTTTCTTAATAGATAAGATCTTAGAATTTTATTATGTTGTTCCCTTAGCTCCCTTTAATCCATTTGATGTAGAAAAAATAGTTTTATCCTCAAACCGAATAAAACACCTGGTCTAGGTGTGTAATTACTAATCTCATAAAACTAATATGATTAGATTCAAATAAATAAGGCATTAATTTTATATATTATGTATAATCTAACCTTTGTATAAAAAAAAATTTCATTTTATAAAAGAATCAAGTGAAAAAACAAATTAATTAAAACCTCTTTAACATTCATCAAATTTGAGTGATCATAATGTGTTTCAAGTTTGACGAGTATGATTTATTTAATTTGAGAACTAAAAATAAATTGAAAGAGGTTAATTTATGTAATCCTAAATGCAATTTAAGATTATAACTTACATTCTTAGTCAATATCTTTTTTAGCCTAATTTAACACACATAAATAACAATTGGAGAGAGAAGTAATTTAATCAAGCTAAACTTCAATGCAAATTTCGAAGAACTTTAAAATAAAATACAAGATAATTGATGAATAAAAACTAATATTAGATATTGGATCTTAATGTTATTTAATTGGTATTTAATTAATATTAATTATAATTGTAATTAATTTTTAATTATATATTAATAAAATTACTATTGATACAAAATGTATTATAAATAAATGTAAAATTTACACGAGTTAGTACTTTTAACTTACTCCCTCTATAGCACCTATAGAAACCTCTTTGTAAGCCCTAAAAGCTAATCAAAATGGAGGCGAATTGATTGATTTAAGATTTATAAACTAATTAAACTAGACACCTATATGAATTCAATGTAAATGCAGTCATTAAACCAATATCCAACCTTTTATGATATATTTTTGCTTATGCAAATGGAGTAAGTTCATTAAATAATAAACCAAACACAATGCACAAAATTAAAGAGTTAAGAGAAAGAGAAGAGCATCAAGGGCTACAAAGGTTTGCCTACACCAATGATAGACTAGGTCCTCTCGCCAACTAATTTTTGGAAATTCCTCTAATTAATTAGGAACAAGTATAGTCTTCTTCATGAGTGAAGAGTAACCCTTACAAGACACAATATTTTGTTGAAGGTGATGATAAACCTTTTAACAAATCTTTTTATGGAAAAGAGGAACCTTTACAAAATTAAGCAACTGAATGATTAAAGAATCCCCTATCAAGTAACAATATACACCTAAAGAGGTCTTTCACTTAAAGCTCAATTAAACTCAGGGCTCTTTATATTCAATAAATGAAATGAATGAAACAAAGATGCACTTGAAAGCTCAAACAATCTTAGTATTGCATATTTGAATCACTAAAAACGTGTATATATAATGGAAGTTAGAGAGAAAGATGAAATGCATAAATTCTGGAGAGTTTTGCAAGATTTGATTATAATTGCTTCGAAACAATCAAATAAGCCTCCAAAAATTTTCTCATATAGTCAATGAAACTGTTTAATTTATGAGCTTGAATTTAGCAATATAAAAACTTAGTAATGAACAAAATAATGATCAAAGGAACTCTTGACCAATCAAAAAAACTAAAAACATTATATTTGAACTACTAGAAATAGATTTAAAATGTTAAAATCAAGATTAAAACTAGAACAAAAATAGTGACATTATATATATGTTTGTATGTAAATTTAAATGTGAAACAAATGAATTAAGTGCCCAAAAAAGCGAAAATTTGATCAAACAAACTCTTGAACACTTAGAAAAACTAAGATCAACATATTTGAACACTTAAAATATATTTAGATAGTTAAAATTGGGATTACAACAAAAATAACAATAATAGTTACTGTTTTGATATATATGTAAATTCAAAATTGAAATAAGCGAAATGAGGACCCAAAATAGAAAATTTTGATAAAAAAAACTCTTGAACATTTTGAAAATTTGGGAATAGAAAATTCGAATACCCAAATACAAGTTTGTATGAACGTAATAGAGATTGAATGAGTATGAAAACCAAAAAAAAAAAACTTGATGAATATGTTTATGTGGGATTAAAACAAAGATTAAAATTTCTTAAGAAACAAAGTATCAGCTCAAAGATAATATTAAAACCTTATAAGAATAGGAAATGATCTTTTGAAGCACTAAAAATAGATTTGGGTGGAGAAAAACAAGGATCTCAAAAGACAACACATAAATGTTGACAACTCTGGGCTTTGAGAGATTTCTATGATTGTAAACTTGTTTATAGAACATAAGGATTTCATAGAAATTTTTAGAAATGTTTTATAAGATTAGGAACGGATTGGAGTCATTAGAAGCAAAAACTAGTTGTTACTTGATAGAGACGTATAGGACAGTAATTAGGGAGTTAAAAGGCATCATTGAGGCCTTTAGAAGCTGCCATTAGCTCTTAGGAAGATAAAGGTTATATGACCCTTGCTATATGACGTCGTTTGAATCCTCTACTCCATGTGTTTAATGTCCAAAAACTTAAAAATATGATTCAAACCAAGTTCAAAACTTTCTAAACTTTAACCCAATGTTGAACATTACTTTAAATAAGTTATAAAGCTGTTTTTAAGACTATGTGATTTACCAAAAGGATTCAATGACTTTAAAGACATTAATTGATCTATGTAATAAAAATTTATGCAAATTTTTAAAAGTTAAATGCAAAGTATGTTAAAAGTGATCCATTATCAATTGAATGATAAGTATAACTTACAAACACATTCAAAACTACCTAGCTAAGTTATCAGAGCTTGTTTCATGTTTTCCTTCCATTCCATTGCAATTTAGACTCTAAGACTAAACTTTATAAGTTAAATTAACTAAGAAATACACCCATCTTTGAATTTGATAACTTAAACTTAAATCATGGGTAAGTAATCATGTTTTATTATCATCAAAGCTGAGATTGGAAACTCCTTTGGTTTAAAACTCTTATTTATATAGATATTATTAGATGTTAGAGACATGTGCCATTATAATGATTTTAGCCATAACTTATAGGTTTCATATTAGCTATATAAAAAATTAAACTTAAAAAATAGGTAATTACATCGCATCATGATTTTGCTACCCATTACAATGCAAAAAAAAAAATCCCTTTTTCTAGTCTCTTAACTATTCACATGACCCCAATCTTTGATTTAGTGAAAATAAAAGGTTATGATCAAAGCTTTCAACAACATGATTTATATATTATATCATACGAGCAAATACAGTTTATAGTAGTTGGGATTTTAATCCAAAATCAATTGCCATGTTTCTTCCATAGTTTATAAATCCATAAGTTTGAGTAGGATATTTGTTTAAATAATTAGTAAATTTTCATGTATTCGTAGCCCCTCTCTAATATGTTATAACATATAATACAGTCCATTAAGTACAAAAACCATACACTAAATAGGTGAAATCCATAGAATAGGAATATGTAAGGTAAAATGACTTAAAATTTAATTAAGGAAAATAGTGTAGAAAACATATTATACTGCAATAGACAATAGACAAACACTTTTTATAATGTTTAGAATGACCATGTACAACTACTACCTATTGTGATCAATTTCCTATTACCTTTAAATTATCCTATTACTAGGATAATTTATTTCAGTTTTACCTAAGATTAATTAATGGAAATTTTGCTTTGTCAACAAGTAATATAATGGACAGTGAGCCTAAACATTATCTCTTAACGGGATATACTATGATTACTAGATCTAAAGGTTTTTTTTATCAAGGAACTCCAAATAAACTTAATAAACTAAATCATATAAATAAAACAATACTAAAGAAACCAACTGTCCACTGTAAATATAAGAAATGAATATGGTTCTACCATTTTTAAGGTCTAGCTAAGGTTTTGGAGTTGAGGGGATTAATAAAGTTTAGGGAATTTTCGTATGGTTATATCTAGAGTATCTTCTTTAAAAAGTAATAAAAAACTGTGATTTAACCAATGCTTTTTCTCTATTATTCTTACTTTATTATTTGGTCATTCAATAAACTTAGGTTAATTAAAAAAAATATTAAAAAGACTAAATTTATAATATTTTTCTTTTCTTCACTTTGGGATGCTCACAGTTAATCAAATTTTGGCCATCGTTGATTCAGTTATAATCTTTACATAATTTTTTTGTTAATCAAGGTAGATTCCTTAAATCTTTAATTTCTTGCAAATGTATTATATATGAAAAGTTTATAATAGATAATGAAGTGCTTAAATAAGCAATTATTTTCATACAAAGTAGGATAACAAATATTTTATTATTGATGAAAAAAATCAATATAAAGAAGAAGGCAAGAGTTAAACATAATACAATTGAAATATTGATATTCAAATTCCAAATCTTGCCCTTCAACCCACCTTGAGTGCTACTTATGAACCTTAAACCCAATAAAATAATGTTAAAAAGGAAAAAAATAATCCTAAAGGTAAACAAAAAACTTAACTAACCTAACTTTAAAATTCAAACTCTTCCCCAAATATTTCTCTCTCTTCTCTTCCCTCTAGTTCTCCAAATTTTCTTGTTGCCTCCCCTATTTCATAACATTGAAGGGTTCCTAGGGCCTTTTAGAAACCCTAAAATGTTTTTGGTAGTATTTGAGGCATTCTTAGTTTAAATAATTATAAAATCTTATGTTTCTAGATGCACATTAGAACTTAAATTGGAGTAGAATCGCACTATTGAAGAGGGTCATTATTCTTTAACATTTTCTCCACTTCTTTTTCCACATTCTCAAGTAAAACAGTTGTTTTAATATGAAATAAATGGCGTTGTTTAAATGGGCTTGTTTATGATATGTACTCTTGTGCATATCATCCCATTTTTGTCCTTTTTTCACTTTAACCCACTCATTTCAACAGATAACACTTGAACTATTTCTTATCCTTAACCAATAACCTAGATGTCACTTGGAAATCTGTAAACAACAGTCCAAAGTTACTTACATAGTAAAAACACAAATTAAGGTAAGTAAACGTAGTAAATGTTTCCTAACCCATTTATAATTATGACATGACTCAATATATACAATCACATAGCTAGCCATAGCATGTCTGTAAATGCAACACCAAGCATCCAATTAACTTTATATGAAATTGTTTTACAAATTTGTAGAAAGGGAGTTTGACATCACTCCGTCTTGGGTTATTCAAATTTGATCACTTACTCCTTAACTTCAACTAGTGTTTTTTGCACTCCATATTATCATATAAAACGCATTTTATGCCACACTTTGCCATTATACCATGTTACTTCACTTTTATTTCCTTTTTTTCATCATAAAATATTTAAAATTTAATGGAAAATTAATTCAATAACAAAATTGTTTTATTTGAACCCTATTTCGAATTTGCATAAAAATCTATGTAAAATGTCCTTAGAAACTTAACCTTACATAAAAGGGTTAAGAAATACATGTTATGACAAAAAAAATAAAATAAAAGTTAGTAATCAATCAAGCATTACTTAATGTTAATATATCAATTTCACTAACTACATTAAAGTAGAAAAATTAACAATTAACTAACCATTAAAATTAATCTAAGTAATCATCCAAATTTGTCACTATTGAACCAAGGAAGCTTCCAATCATAGTTTTGATGATAATAAAACATCATTATTACTAATGATTTGAGTTCACATGGTGAAATTTATAGATAGGATATTTCAAGATGATTCCATCTATAAAGCTTAAAGTTTGAAGGACTAAGATGAAGCTAAAGGAAAAACAGAACACATGGAAGCTACAAGACCCTTGTCAAGGTGTCTTGCATGCAATTGTAAGTTTCACTTACTCTCCAATTGATCTAGGGGCTCATTATTGATCATGCATTGCATGTAGTTCATCTTAAGTTGTTTCAAACTTCATTTCATTGCAAATCTATCTTTGGGAAGTTAATTAAATTATGTTGTTGTGTTTTATGGTCTCCTATTATATCTTGAAACTTATTTTAAGTGTTCATACATGTTAGGTTGTTATTTGCAATTGATTTTAATTGAATTGAGTCAAATGTGTTCATAGTTTAGAGCAAAACAACAGTCTTTATAAGGGTACAACAATGTTGTTTACTCCAAGACACCCCCCTCCCGTTTTAGTCCCTGATCGACGGCTCTAAGTTTCGTTACTTAGATTTAATTCGAACTCATCCCAAATTATTTTATGTAAAATCACAAGTAGCCATATTATAGAACCTATCAGCGTCATAGACCTCTCCAAACTCAGAACACATGTTTTCAAGCTCTCAAGTCAGGAATGAAAGATCAAAACATCTTCATCTTTTCAAAGTTGTCAATATTGCACTATTTTGTTTACTCTCAACCCTATCATCACTTATTTTATTTTTTAATTCACAAGACTTATATTTTCTGTTAGAATAAGGGTTTTTGTGTTGGTTTAATCATAGTTTAGATTTTTAAGTTGGTTATTTTGACATATTAAAGCTTTATCTCTCTATTGCATTGAATCATGTTTTATTTCTTCTAGTGTGGATTAGATATTAATTATTGACACTTTAGATTGTTTTGAAATTATTTAGATTATGTGTTTCTATTTTCTACCAAGAAGTTGTGTGATTTTTGTTTCGATTTTTGGAACATTACTTCTTGGTTTTAAAGCCTGTTCTTTTCAGAAGTCTTGAATTTGTCAACACATTTTTGTCTTAAATTTCAACATTTTTCTAGACACCCTAATCCGTTTTTAAAA
This sequence comes from Pinacopodium congolense, assembly GCA_028565735.1. Taxonomy (NCBI): domain Eukaryota; kingdom Viridiplantae; phylum Streptophyta; class Magnoliopsida; order Malpighiales; family Erythroxylaceae; genus Pinacopodium; species Pinacopodium congolense. The sequence goes on from JAOXYD010076027.1 coordinate 9,933, forward strand.
TAAAAAAATTATTTTCTAAATCCCTTTGTGTCGTAAAGCTAGCTTAAGTTTTAGTTTGAATTTTATAAAGCCTATCTGAGTAGGTTTAAAAATTGTTTTTAGGATACACCTAAAATATCACTATTTTTCTATTCTTGCATTCACTGCATATTTTGGTTATCTAAATCCGATTTGGGTGTATAATCTTACTTTTTCTAGTTTTCTTACAATCTTAGGATTATCCCAGTATTTTTTTATTTTTGGGCACTAACATATTTTGCTTAGGGTTCCTATTTGCAGACTACTCAAATCTATCCATATTTCGTGTGCTTCATTTCTTTAAAATAATTGAGGATCTAAATCTGATTTTTTTCTTCCAAATTATAGTTTTCTATTTTCATAAGTCTCAGGAGTATTATTCAATATTTAATTTAGATTTAAGAGGCTTAATTTATTATTTAGAAGTATTTGTGAAAAATATCTATCAAATCTGTCCAGATTTAGATTAAGTGAACATTTCAGACTGTATTCCATTATTATACAAGTTTTTGTGTGCGTAAAATCTACCATATTAAGTTTATTTAAGCTTTTATTTGTGTGAATGATCATTCAATCAATTAGTGAAAGCATTAGAGCCCTTAGTTTGATTGTGCCTTAAGTGAAACATATTCAGACATGTCTTTAGTTACTAAAAAGAGGGTATTTACATTCTCGGGTTAGTTAAGTGTGTCAAGGTGCCTCTTTGCCATACAAATTGTTGAACCAAGTGAGGATCTATTCTTGGTTTTGATGATAAAAAAACATGTTTGATTACTGATGGTTTGAGTTTATGGTTTGAATCTTAATGATAGTTACGTTTCAAGAAGAATCATTACGAAAAGCTTGGAGTTTAAAGGTCAAATTTGAAGATAATGGAAATTCAAATGAATTGGAAGTTTCAAGACCTTAGATAGGTTGTTTCAAATATGTTTGTAAGTTTAATTTGATGTTCAATTGATCTAAGGGATTAAGTTTGATCATGCATTGCATTTGAAATGTCAAAAATGCTTATTATCTCAATGAAATGGCTAAATCATGTGTTTAAATTGTTTGAAGGTAGTTGATAATTCCTATAACCTCAATATATGATTTCAAAGGTTCTTAAAGTCTCAATTATCATTAGGAACTTGTTTAGAAAGGTTTAAAGGCAATTATGTAGCTTATTTTGTGTTTTCTGAATAGTCAACGACTGGCTAATCATCAATAATTGCACCTTGCTTGAAAGCTGTTGATCACCCCTTCTCTAAGAGCATCAACGGCGACCTGTTCTATGAATAATGGCGTCGTTGATCAACCCAGAGGGTGCCATTGAAGGGATAGACTCCAACAACTAGTTTCTACTTTCAAGTCTTACCCTTTTTATCTTCATTTTAACGTCTTAAAAACCCTTCTAAATGCTTCTTAAGCCTCCAAACACTATATATACTCTTTAAAAATGAATTTTGATAATTTAGACTCTTCAAAAATTGATCAGACCTTCTAAATCTCTCAAAATCCTTAAGCTGCCCACATTTTCACTGCACTTATTTTCCATCAATTGTTTGCTATCAATTTTTGTTTATGGGTGTGCAAAATTGTATTTAATATCTTGCTTGAGTTTTTAAGAGTTTGTTTGATCCATCTTTTACATTTTAGAAAGGCTATTTCAACATATTAAAGCTAGAACTCATTCATTTATCAAAACTGTCTCTATTGAAACTGTTCTAGTTTGAATCTCGATTCTAGGTGATAAAACCTATTTCTAAAATCGTCTTATTGGAGTTTTTAGATTGCTTAAGGTCTCTATAATGTGTTTGAACCTTGTGTCAAATTTTTTACGCTTGTTTAAGTTATTATTGAGCTAAAACTTTCATATACTTCAAGATTGCTCCAATTTTCACTGTTTTGAGTTTGATTCCAACTTAAACTTGCTTAATCTATTTCTTTGTGTTTGTTATTAGACTTTTATGCTTTTTTAAGTGCTTAAGAGTCAGATTACGCTTAGTTTTGAATTTTTGGTTGGATATTTCGTCATTTATGTGCATTAGTTCATTAAGACATCAAAACTGTCCAGTTTTTTATGTTCTTCATTCAATCACACTTTTCATCATATAGATCATTTTTGGGTGCATATATTTATTATGGTTAGTTTTCATAAGGTGTTAGGAGTGCTCTGGTATTTTTGTTTGATTTTTAAGCACTTATATTTGTATCTTGAGCTGAATATTCATAGAGTTCTTAAACCATCCATAAATTGTGATTAGCCCATCTTGATCATTTTGCTTAAGCATATGCACAATTTTATGCTTAATTTCTGCCATACTAAGTTTGTTTAGGCTTCCAAGATTTTAATTATTCATTCATATCATTTATTGAAAGCTAAATCCCTTAATTTAATTGTGAAAAGTGAAACTCCTTTCAAGGTGTATTTATTTATTTGAAGTTGGGGGGAATTGAATCTTTTGGATATTTGTGAATTTTATGGGCTTCTCTTTTCCTTGAAAAGAGTTGGGATAGGTTACTCTTCACCTTAGAAAGTAAGATTGTTGTT
>JAOXYD010076047.1:0-12480 GCA_028565735.1 Pinacopodium congolense
CTGGGCGGACCTGCGCACGGGGCCGCAGGGCCTCGCCAACCTCGACTTCGTGGTGATGAACCCGCCCTTCCACCAGGGCGGCCTCGAGGACCAGGGCCTCGGGAAGGTTCTTCACCCGCTTGCGGCCCACCTCCTCGAGCTTGGGCAGGGCCGCCAAGGTTTCGGTGGCGCGGCGGCGGGTCATCGGCTCGGCGTCGATCTTGGCGGCGGACACGCGCGAGCGGGAGAGGTCCAGGGCGTCGAGCTTCGGCGCCAGCTTCCGGGAATTGTCCTCGAGCTTCGGCGCGTCGGCCAGGATCGGCTTATGCGTCTCCACCTTGAGGTCGACGGCGGCGAGCTCGGCGCGGTGTGCCGGAACCGACGGCAACGCCATCTTGAGGAAATCCATGGTCGACAGGGCCGGCTTCTCGACGGCCTGCACCGGCTGCGGGCGGGACGGGGTGATCAAAAGATCCACGCCCTCGACGATCTGCGCGGCCTGTTTCGGGCCTTCCTTCACGAAACCCATGAACAAGACCAGGAAGCCCGCGTGAACCGCGAGCGAGATCAGGACCGACGCTGGGACTCTCTGGGTCATCCTTTAATAGACACCGCGGTCATTTGAGCTGTTCCGTCGCGATCGTCAGGGACTGCGCGCCGGCGTCCTTGGCGCGCGCCCTCAAATCGGTGAGCTGGCCGTGCAACGCGTCCTTATCGGCGCGCAAAATCACCATCTTCGACGCCTTGCCCGCCAGGGCGGACTTGAGGGCGTCGCCCAGCAGCTTGGGATCGGTGAATTTCTCCGCGTCCAGGGCGTACTCGCCGTCCTTGGACAGCGTGATCGTGATCTTGTCGGCCTCTTCGCCCTCGTGAGTGTGGGCCGAGGGCAGGTCCACCTTGATGGGCGGATCGGAAAAGAGGGGCGCGGTCACCATGAAGATGATGACGAGCACGAGACACACGTCCACCAGGGGCGTGATGTTGATGTCGGTGATCGGATCGTCCGATTCGATGCTTCCGCCGGCCATCAGTTCCCCCCCTTCATGTCGGCTTTCATCACCGCGAGCTTGAGCGCCCCGGCCTGCTTCGACGCGTCGAGAACCTCGACGACGAGGCCGACCTTGTTCGTCGCGTCCGCGGTCACCACGACCATCTTGTCCTTGCTCGCCTTGAGCGCCGCGGCCAGCAACGGACGGAAGGTCATCCCGTCGGTCTTCGTGCCGTTGACGGCGACCGAGCCGTCCGGCGTGATCCGGATGTTGACGTTCTCATCGACCGAGGCCTTGCCCTCGGCGGTCGACGCGCGCGTCTCGAGCACCTTGATGCCGAGCGTCACCGCCATCGGGGACACGGCCATGAAGATGATGACGAGCACCAGACACACGTCCACCAACGGGGTGACGTTGATCTGTGTGATCGGTTCGTCTTCTTTCTGGCTCGCGCCGGCCATAGAGTCCTGTTACTTCGACCCGAGCATCACGAGCAGGCGGGCGGAGGCGATCTCCATGTCCACCGTGATGACCTTCAGGCGCCGCATGAAGTAGTTGTAGAGGATCGACGCCGGGATGGCGACGAGCAGGCCGGCCGCCGTGGCGACGAGCGCCTCGGCGATGCCCTTGGCGACGACGGCGGGGCCGCCGGTGCCGGAGGCCGCCAGGTCGCGGAAGGCCTTGATGATGCCGACGACCGTGCCGAACAGCCCGATGAAGGGCGAGATGTTGCCGAGCGTGCCGAGGACGCCGAGGAAGCGTTCGAGCTTCAGGCGCTCTTCCTTGAGCTTGGTCAGCATCAACTCCTCGAGGTCCTTACGCGAGCGGGCCGCGTGAACCAGGCCGTAATGAACGACCTGCGCGACGGCCGAGGGATGCTTCTGGCAATAGGCCGCGGCGGCGTCGGTCTTGCCGCTCTCGAGGTTCTTGCGCACGTGGCCGAGGACCTCGTCGGGGGTCGACTGCGCGGTGCGGAAGTACCACCAGCGCTCGAGCGCGAAAGTGATCGACAGGATGGAGCAGAACAGCATGATGACGAGAGTGAAGCTCTCGCGGAACAGCGCCAGAATATGAATTTCGCCCATCTTCGATTCTCCTAGTGGATGTCTTCAGCGGCCGGCATGCCCGGCAGATTCGGTTCGGCGTCCCCCGCGCGGCGGCCCTTGGCGCCGGACTTTGCGGCGGGCTTGGCGGCGGGCTTTTTGGCGGGCGCGGACTTCTTCGGCGCGTCGTCGGCCGGCATCACCATCGTGCCGCCGCCGTCCGGAGCGACGGAGTCGTCCACATCGGGAGTCTTGGTCGCGGAGGCCGCCTTCTTGACCTTCGCGCCGCCGGGCGTCTTGCGCAGGATCGCGGCGCGCTGCGCCGCCTTGGCCGCGAGATCCTTCGGCGCGGAGCGCGCGTAATCCTCGTACACGTCGGCCGCGGCCGAGATGTCCGACGCCTTCTCGTAAGCCTCGCCGAGCTTGGCCAGCGCCTGCAGACGGAAAGCGGAGTTCAGCGGCTTCATCGCGCGCATCTTATCCCAGGTCGTCTGGGCCTCGTCGGGGCGTCCGGCCGCGACGTTGATCTCGGAGATGCGGTACATCACCTCGAGCGCCAGGTCCCCGTCCGCCTTGCCCGAGTTCTTGATCGATTCCAGCGTCGCGATCGCGCCGTCGAAGTCCTTGCGGTCGCGCTGGATCTGATACGTCTCCCACAATGCGTTCTGCGCCTGGGCGTCGCCCGGCTTGGCGGCCGCGACGTACTTCTGGTAGGCGTACTGCGCCATGTCGAGCTTGCCGAGCTTCTTGTACGCGAGCGCCAGGTTGAACTGCGCCGGAGCCACGTAAGGCGACGAGGGATACTCCTCGATGAGCCGGGCGTAATGGCGCGTCGCCTCGTCGAACTTCTCCAGGTTGTAGTAGGCGCTCGCCAAGTGGAACACAGCCAAGGGGGTGTCGTCCGACTTGTCGAAGTTGCCCAGCAGGCGCTCGAACGCCGGGATGGACTCCTGCCACTTGTTCTGGTTGAAGTAGCTCTCGCCGAGGTAGAACTGCGCCTTGGGCAATTCCGGATGATTCGTGAAGTCCACGGAGAACTTCTGGAAGTCGGCGGCGGCCGACGCCCAATCCTTGGCCTCGAACGCGCGGCGCGCGAGGCGGAACTGCGCCTCGCCGCCGATCGGGGTGCCGGGCTGGCTCGTCACGATCGCGCGAAGGCTCGTCTTGAAGTCGAGCCCGCGGGTGCGGTCGAAGACGCCCTCGAGGATGTCGAGGCCGTCGTTGGCTTCGGGAGCCGACGGGAACGCGGAGACCAGCTCCTGAACCTGCTTGATCGCGGCCTGGTCGTCCTTGGCGTTGTAGGCGGCCTGGGCGATGCGCAGATGCGCGACCGGCGCGCCGGCGCCCTTGGGATCGGCGGCCAGGATGTCGCGGTAGGCGGCGATGGCCTCGCCGTACTTCTGCGCGCGGAACAAGGTGTCCGCGATCTGCGAGCGCGCGGTCGTCGAGTCCTTGGCGTTCGGATACTGCGTCACGAGCTTCTTCCACAGGTCGATCGCCTGGGTGTAGAAGCGCTGGTGGTAGGAGCTCATCGCCGCGCGGTACAGCGCGGACGGCGCCTCGGCCGCCTGCGGGTTCTCGCGGGCGAACTTCTCGTAGAGCTGGTAGGAGTCCTCGTAGTTCTTCTGGTTGAACATCGAGTCGGCGATGCCGAGCTCGTTGAGGCCGGTGAAGGAGAACGAGGAGGTGGCGACCGCCATCATGTCCTTGAGCTTCTGGCGGGCTTCGAGCGCCAAGGTGTCCTCGCCCTTATACGAGTGGCACCAGGCGAGGCCGTCCTGCGCGTAGAACGCGGCGGGATCGTCGGGATAGACCTTCAGGATCATCTCGTAAATCACCGCCGCCTCATCCACCTGGTTGGCCGACAGGTAGGCCTCGGCGGCGTACAGGTAGCTCATCGAGCGCCACTTCGACTTCGACGGGGGCAGGTGGCGGAAAATGAACTGGTACGACGTGAGGATCGAGTTGAACGCCTTCTGGTCGTACTGGTTCTTGAGAATGGAGAACAGCGCCTGCTCGGCGATGTCCGACGACGGCGCCAGGTCGATGATGCGCTGCAAGGACGACGTCGCCTCCACGTAGCGCTTCAGGGCGATCTGCGCGTTCGCCATGATCAAGTACACGTTCTTGGCGAGCACGTGGTTGGGATACTGCGCCACGAAGTTGGACCCGGTCTGGATCGTCTGCATGTAGTCGCCGACCGCGTACTGGCACCAGGCGAGCTTGAAGTAGGCGAGCGGCGTGATCTTGACCGCGTCGGGGTACTGCGTGATCACCTTCGTGTAGGCGAACAGGGCCTCGCGCGTCTGGCCGGCGACGAGATGGGACTCGGCGATGAAGAACTGGGCCAAGGGCGCGAAGAAGTCCTTCGGGTAACGGTCGAGCACGGCCTGGAAGTTGGCGCGCGCCTCGACGTAGTCCTTCTTCTGGAAGTAAGACGAGCCGATGCGGAACAGCGCCGATACGCGCAACGGGCTCTCGGGATACAGCGAGATGAAGGTCTGGTACTTCGAGATCGCGCCGTTGTAGTCCTCGGCGAGGAAGAACGAGTCGCCGATGAAGAACTGCGCTTCTTCCTTGAGATCCGAGTCTTTGTAATCACGGATCAGGTTTTCGAAAGCGGCGGCGGCCAAATAAGCGCGCTTCGACAGCAAATACGTCTTACCGAGATAATACTGAGCCTCGGCGGTCTTCACCTGCTTGAGCGCGCGCTCGGCGCTGGCGTAGTCGCCCTTGTGCAGGGCCACGATGCCCTGCGCGTACAGCACGACGGGCTCCTTCAGGAAGGTCGGGAAGGTCTCGCCCAGCAGGAAGAGGTTCGCTTCGGCTTGGGAGAACTGCTCGAGCGCCAGGTCGGCGTAGATGATGCCCATCAAGGACTCGGGGTTGATGTACGCCTTCGGGTAGCGGCGGTCGACCTCCTTGAACTCCTCGACGGCTTTCTCCCAATCCTTCTCGTTGTAGGCGACCTCGCCCAGGCGGTACTGCGCGGAGGCCGCGAGCCCGGACTTCTTGTCCCCCGTCACGGACTGGTACGCCTTGCGCGCGTCCTGCAGGGCCTTCACGGCGGCGGGGTTTTTCGGGGCGAGCAGGCGCGCCGACGAGTTCTTCTTCGCGGACGCCTCGGCCTTCAGGATGGACAGCGCGTGCTGCATATACGCCTCGCCCATGAGGAAGTCGGCGTCGGCGACCCGCGGCGAGCGCGGGAATTGGGTGGTGAAATTCTCGAAGGCCTGGACGACGGCCAGCTTGTCGCGGCCCGTCTCCTGGAACATCTGCGAGGCCGCGTTGAAGCCCGCCTCTTCGGCGGCGGCGTCGAAATCCGGCTTGCCCGCGCGGGCGGAGACGGCGAGCGAGAGCAACGCAACGGCGATCAGAGATGTCTTCATTCTTATCCTTGGGCCGGCGCCTGCGCCGGCCAGTCCGAGACCGTGCGTTTATCGCCGGCCTCGATCTTGATTTTCGCGATGAACTCGTCCGCCGTCTGGCCGTTGAACTGGCGGCCGTCCTTCAGGCGCACGGAAATCGTGTTGGACGCGACGTCGTTGGGCCCGATGATCACCATGTAGGGCACCTTCTCGAGCGTCGTCTCGCGGATCTTGTGGCCGATGCGCTCGCGGCGCAGGTCGGCCTCGACGCGGAAGCCCTCGGCCTCGAGCTTTTTCCTGAACGCTTCGGCGGCCGCGTCCTGCTCCTCGGTCAGCGTCAGGATCTTGACCTGCACGGGGGCGAGCCACAGCGGGAAGTTACCCGCGTAGTGCTCGACGAGAATGCCGAAGAAGCGCTCGATCGAGCCGTACAGCGCGCGGTGCACCATCAGCGGCCGGTGGCGGTTGCCGTCGGAGCCGACGTACTCCATCTCGAAGCGCTTGGGCAGGTTGAAATCGAACTGCACGGTCGAGAGCTGCCACGGACGGCCGATCGCGTCGATGAGCTTGACGTCGATCTTGGGGCCGTAGAACGCGGCCTCGCCCTTGCACAGCTTGTACGGCGTGCCGCGGCGCTCGAGCACGTCGATGAGCGCCTTCGTCGCGCGCTCCCATTCCTCGGCCTCGCCGACGTAATCGCCCGGCTTCTCGGGGTCCCAGGTCGAGACCTCCATCTTGTACTGCGTGAAGCCGAACACCTCGAAAACCTTGAGCGCGAAATCGAGGCAGCCCTCGATCTCGGACTCGATCTGGTCGGGGGTGCAGAAAATGTGGGCGTCGTCCTGGGTGAAGCCGCGCACGCGCATGAGGCCGTGCAGCACGCCGGAGCGCTCGTAGCGGTACACAGTGCCGAGCTCGGCCAGCCGCATCGGCAGCTGCTTGTAGCTGCGCAGACCACCCTTGTAGATCAGGATGTGGCAGGGGCAGTTCATGGGCTTGAGCATGTAGTCGGCCTTCTCGACCTCGATCTCGCCGAACATGTTCTGACGGTAAAAGCCGGTGTGGCCGGAGACGTTCCACAAATCCTTGTTGGCGATGTGGGGCGTGTAGACCATCTGGTAGCCGCGCTTAAGGGCCTCGGTGCGCAGCCAGTCTTCCATGATCAGGCGCATGCGGCCGCCCTTGGGATGCCAGAAAATGAGACCGGGGCCGGCGAGCTCCTCGATCGAAAAGAGGCCGAGCGCCGGACCGAGCTTGCGGTGGTCGCGCTTCTTGGCCTCGTCGAGCATCTTCAGGTGATCGACGAGCTGCTGCTTCGTCGGCCACACCGTGCCGTAGATGCGCTGGAGCATCGCGTTCTTCTCGTCGCCGCGCCAGTAGGCGCCGGCCACGGTCAGAAGCTTGAAGTGGCGGATCTGCTTGGTGCTGGGCGTATGTCCGCCGCGGCACAGGTCGGTGAACGTCGAATGCGTGTAGTGGGTGAGCTTCTGATCCTTGAAGCCCTCGAGGAGCTCGAGTTTATACTTCTCGCCGCGCGCTTCCCAGTACTTCTTCGACTCCTCGTAGGTGACTTCCTGGCCCGAGAACGGGTGGTTGCCCTCGACGATCTGGAGCATCTTGCGCTCGATCGCCTTGAAGTCGGTCTCGGCGAAGCGGTGCTCGGACTCGAAGTCGTAATAGAAGCCGTTCTCGATCGCGGGTCCGATCGTGATTTTCGTCCCAGGGAAAAGCTCCTGGACGGCCTGGGCGAGCACGTGAGCCGTTGAATGGCGAAGGGCGTCGAGCGCCTCCTGCGAATTCGGATCGGCGGCGTGAACGATGTCGGTGGCGGGCATCTTCAGCGAGGCTCCTGGGGCAAAAAAATGGTGCCCAGTATAGGATTTGAACCTATGACCTCTCCCATGTCAAGGGAGCGCGCTACCACTGCGCCAACTGGGCACGAAACACGAAGCAAAGAGCGGGATGACGACGTTGATCTTATCATGTCCGGGGCGGGGTAAGCAACTTACGACTAATTTAGCGTTATCGTGTTACGGATTCAATAGGGGAAGAATTGTTACCTTATATGAACATTATGAGCGCATGGATCTGGGTCGGACTGGCCGGACTACTCGAGATCGCCTGGGCGATCGGACTCAAGATGTCGGACGGTTTTCGCCGGCCTTTCGTGTCGGCCCTCACGGTCGCCGGCATGATCATGAGCTTCGTCCTGCTCTCGCAGGGCATGCGCCGTCTTCCGGCGGGGACGGCCTACGCCGTCTGGACGGGGATCGGGTCGGCCGGGACGGCCTTGGTCGGCATTTGGCTGCTGGGCGAATCCGCCACGGCCGCGCGCCTCGCCTGCCTCGGACTCATCCTCGCGGGCATCGTGGGGCTCAAGCTATGCGGCGACTGATTCTCGCCGTCCTGCTCCTCCCCCTCTCCGCGCGGGCGGGCAAGCGCTACGAGTCCATGTTGCTCGACCGCGTGGACATGACCGCGACCATGAGCGGACCGCTCGGCCCGATGTCCGCGGCCGCCACCTACTACGAGCGCGAGGAACTTCCCGCCGGCCAGGCCCGCGTCCGCGAGATCCGCTCGGGCGCCCAGTACGGGGAATACTTTTTGTCCGATAAGGGCCTCCTGATCGGCCGCGCGGACACCTACCTGGTTCTCGACGAGGAGTTCGGCCGGGTTTTCGCCACCGTGGACGCGGATTACTCGACGGGCCGCGAGCGCGTGCGCCTGAACACCCGCCCTTTCCCCCGCACGGCCTTGCACCAGCCGCCGAGCGCGGGCAAAGGGCCGAAGGGCGGGTTCCCGGAGAGCTTCGCCCTCGTGCGCGTCTTCAAGACCCCGCCGAACCTTCTCGTCGCCGTCGCCGATTACTCGTTCGACGGGACGCTCATGGCGTTTCATGTCGCGACCAGCAGCGGCGAATTCAGTGGTCAGACGGATTTCTACGCTCCTCGCCTCGACGCGGCCGCCGCGGCGCGCGCCGGCATCCCCCCCACCATCGATCCGTTCGCGTTCGCCGACGATCCGTTCAAGGGTTTGTCCAAAACGGAGCACGCGGTCGAGCGGACCGCCGCTTTAATCTATCGCGATCACGCCACGTCCGTCGAGCGCCTCATCCAGCGCGGCTCCCGCGTGGACCGCGCAACGCTGTGGTTTCCGCCGAGCGCGACGAAGCAGCCGCTGCTCAAGCTCGAACGGAAGTATCCCTTCGCGACCGGCCCATGATCTACTCTCGTAGATAAATACTGGTTCCGGGACGAGGGATTATCTATCGCCGTAGATCAGGCCGGAGCTATAAGAGCCGGCCAGCGAGATCGAGCCGGAAAAACTCTTCCAGGAAGTCCGTCCCGTGCTTACGCAGGACGAAGGAGCGCAGGCGGTCGCCGCGCGGATCGAGATACAGATTTTGGGCGTACAGCGCCTCGTTCGAAGCCTGCCGGTGCGTCCACACGACGTCGCCGCCACGGGCCTGTTTCCAGACCATCGCGTCGTAGCCGGCGCGCCCTTCGATCGTCGCGAGCAGGTAGGCGTTGCCGTCGCCGTCGGTCACGACGCCGGCCGGACGGCACAGGCCGGTGGACACCGGATTGGTCTCCCAGGACGAGCGGCCCTGCGCGTCGAAACGCGCGAGGAAGCAGCCCCCCTTGTAGGCGCCGGCGACGATCACGCCGCCGTCGGGCGTCGTCGCGATGCTCGTGGGCTCCTCGCCGCGACCGCGGCCCCAGACGTACTCCCAAACGATGCCCCCGTCGGCCGCGAGGCGGCGCACGACGATCTGGCCGTTGGTTCGGCCCGCAGCGGGCGCCGCGGCGTAGATCAGGTCGCCGTTGGCGATCGAGACGGTGCCGCCGCCGCCGCCGGCAACGATCTCAGCGCGGAGGGGCCCAGAGAGAAGAAGCAGGAGCAGTCCTAGTCTCACGAGTTCAATTTTATCAGTTTGCGGGCGGCACGAGTTCGGCCAATATCAAATGCGGCCGACAGAAAAGGCGCACGCGCGGCGCGATGTGCCCTTCCCAACCGAAGCCTCTCGCCAGAACGACCGTAATCCCGTTGAACGAATGCACGCCTCCGGCGGCGACGACCCGCGGAACATGCGTCAAGGTCACGGGCGGCCCAAATCCAGGTATGACGACCTGTCCGCCATGCGTGTGCCCGCTGAATAGAACTGAAACAGGCAGGCCCTTCAGAGGGAACGCCATATCGGGTCGGTGGCTCAACGCGATACGCGCGTCGGCCTTTCCCGAACGGCGAACCGATTCCGCCGCGAAATCCGGACCGAGCTTATAGTCGTGTAGTGCAAAGCCGAGAACCGACAGATTTGTGCGGTCAATCCGGATGATGGGGGTCTTCCCGTCGAGCCACTCGAAGCCCGTCGCTACCGAAAATGCCTCGCGCGAGATTGCACCATCTACGTCTCCGCCGACGATGAGCTTACCGTGACTGGCTTTATAGCCGGAGAGATAATCGTAAACGGCAGGCGTCAGTGACGGATGATTCATCACATCGCCGGTCAGCACGACCAAGTCGGGGTTGAATTCGTTCGCGGCCGCCCTGGCGCGTAATTCCATCGGCCGGATTCCATCTGTCTGAAGATCGGAGAAGTGCGCTACGCGCACCGGGTTCTTTAATCCCGAAACGACGATCGTTACACGTTGTATCTCTAAATTCGAGGGCTCGCCGATTTCCCCCCACCACTTGAGAGTGACCAGCGCCACCGCCGCGATCAGCCACAGAGGTTTCTTCGCGCGGACGGAAACAACCACGGCGGCGATCGGCGCAGCGACGGTAGCGCCAGTCCATAGTGCGCGGGCGATCAGACAGAAGCCCCAGATCGTTGCGTCGAATACGCCGAAAACGAACCAGGGGAGGAGTCCTAGTGCGCCGCCCGCAACCACGGCGATGAACAACGCCCATGGACGTTCCTCATCGCGAGCACGGGCGACGAGGAAGAGTCTCCAGGCGAAAAACAGCGACGTCGTGCAGATACTGAAATCGAAAAGAAGGTGGGTTAACCAGAACGGAGATTGAGTGAAGGACATCGGCTACTGAACCGGATCGACCGCGACGACCTGGAACTTGTAGCGCAGGGCCTTGTCCGCGAGCGGATGGTTGAAATCCACGCGCGCGACGCCGTCCTTCACGTCGAGCACCAGCCCTTTGACGGCCTTGCCCTCTTTGAGTCCGAGAATTTTTTTACCCGGTTTCACGTCCGCGGCGAGATCACCCATGGACGCGAGCGTGATGGACTCGATCTTCTTGTCGTCGTGGTAGCCGAATCCGAGGCCGGCCGGGATCTCCACGTCGCCCTGCTGTCCGGCGCGCAGGCCGAGGAGGGCCCGGTCCACGGCGTCGGGCACGCCGCCCTGGCCCTGGATGATTTCGATGGGACCGTGAATCTCCGTGCTCTCGAACGGCTTGCCGTCGACGATCAAGGTGTAGTCGAGCTTCACGTAGGAGCCGGGCCGGACGGCTCCGGGCTCCGGGCGCGCGCAGGCGACGAGCAAAAGCAGGGCGGCGGGAAGAAGACCGAGACGCACGCTAGCTTTCGACGGCGGCGACCAAGGTGCCGCCGCTCTTCGACTTCTCGGCGAGCTGGGTGGCCTTCGCGCGGATGTCCGGGAGCGCGTGCATGACGTTGACGCCCGGGCAGATCCGGCCGCGCGAGTAGAACTCGTGGCCGCGGACGAAGTCGGGATTGGTCATGTCCATGTTGTAGCGCGCCGAGACGTAGGCCATCAGGCTCGCCAGGCTGCGCAGCATTTTGTCCGAGGGCTGCTGAAGATCGAAGTTGCCGGCGAGGCAGATGCCGACGTTGTTCTGGTTGTTGTTGAGGGTGTGGGAGCCCACGAGCTCGGTGCCCTGGCCCTCGACGATCGTGCCTTCGCTGTTGATGACCCAGTGATAGCCCATGCGGCCGAAGCCCTTGGAGACGTGCAGGGCCTCCCAGCCGGAGATCTGCGACAGGATGTTGGCGTCGGTGTGCGAAGGCGAGCCCGCGGAGTGATGGACCGTGATCTTCATCGGCGTCTGCGCCCGGGCGTCGGCGCCGTAGCGCGCGCCCCACTGGCCGCGGCCCATGATGTTGACGCCGAGGTTGCTGAGCGCCGCCTTCACGTCGGCGAGGATGCTGCCGCGGTTGCTGCCCGTGGTCGGCGTCGGCACCGACTGCGGCAACGCGCCCAAATTCAGGCCCTGCAGGGCGGCGCGCGCCGAGCCGTTGGAGGCGGGCTCCGTGTAAGGACCCGCGGCCGGCGCGTTGGCTTGCACCGTCGCCTGAGTCCCGGGATCCTGGCGGAGATCGGGGCTTTGCGGCAATTTCGCCGCCGCCTGACGCGCCCGTTCCTGGTCGCGCTTATGCACTTCGGCGGCGATGGCGGCGAGCTGGGCCGCTTTCTTGGCCTCGGTCGCGGCGTGGCTGTCGAGCTTCTCTTCGACGCCGTCCAAAAGCTTGCTCAGCTGATCCGGCTTGATCGGTCCGGCGGGCGCTCCGTCGAACATCGAGCGCGAGGCGGCCTGCAATTCGGGGACGCTTTTCCCGTCCATTTTGCCCAGCGGCATCACGTTATGGGAGCGGGCCATCGCGGTCATCACGCGGGCGCGGTCGGCCTGGCTCAACTCGCCCTCGACTTCGGGAGCGATCGCCGCTTTCAAGTCGCCGTGGCTCGACGCGAAGGCGCCGAACTTCTTGCGGCAGTCCGCCGCGGCGGTACCGAACACACATGAAAAAGATAATCACTATACTATATTTTATTCCGGTAGCCTTATTTGCACAGGTAAAGCCCGATGGCAGTACCACACCCGCAGCTGCCAATGTATTACCGGTTCCCGCAGGGTATGGCACCACCGTAAAAGTTAATTATGTACGTACCTGGGAAGCCAGTGCGCCTTTTGGCACAGAAGCCGAGGTGTTGGCATCTGGCCGTACCATTAATGAAGTAAAACAAGCTACCCAGTTTTTTGATGGATTGGGAAGGCCGTTGCAAACCGTAGTAAAGCAGGCTTCCCCGGCATATCGGGACCTGGTAACACCTGTATTGATCGATGCTTTTTGTAAAGAAAGCGTACAGTACCTGCCCTATGCCCAGTTGTCGGGAAACATCAGTG
>JAOXYD010076058.1:0-12479 GCA_028565735.1 Pinacopodium congolense
TAATATTAATAATATTAAAATTAGAAAGAATAATAATAATAAGTAAAAAATCAATAATAATAATAAGTAGAAAATTAATAATAATAAAATTAATATCAACAACAACAACAACAATAATAATAATAATAAAGTTTTTATTGGGAGGTGTGAAGTAAACACACACAAGAGAAAAAAGTAAATAACGGAATAGCTATTCTTAGAATAGCTAAAGACAGTTGAGGGTAAGGAATACCTATTCCTAAAAAATAAGGAATATCTATTTCTATGAATAGTTATTCCGTAAGCTTTTTGTTAACCAAACAAAGAATTCTTATTCCTTAGGAATAGATGAGGAATAGAATGGCTATTCCCCTCAACCAAACATACCATGGTTCTTGACATTAAACCAAAATTTTAACTCAATTTTAACATAAAACACAATATTCATTGAAATCCCATTCATATCTCACAATCACATTTCATTTATCCCTTTAATATCTTTCAATAAAAAAAACCTTACATAAGGAAATTAAGCAGAAAATGAAACTAAAGAAAATATAATGGAATCACAAAATAAAGATAACAAAAGTAAGAATTCAAAAATCTATTTAATGGTATTTAAAGATTCAACAAATATTAAAAGTAAATCTAAATGCGATAACATGAATCTGAGCAAAGAATAAGAAAGTAAAAACTAATGTTTACAAAATAGAACCAAACTGATCAATTCAATTTGGTTCATTTGGAGCTAATATATTAACCAGTTCTATTTTGTACAGTAATTGGAGAATTAAAAAATTGGTCAATTTTCGCATAACTGGTCGGTTTAACCGGATAGTGGTTAATCAGTCCAACCGGTAAAATACACACTTAGAAGAGATAAGCTATCCAATAGCACAGCCAATAGCTCGATGAGCCTTTAAAAGTAAGAACTAAATGAAGAGAATTGCAAATAGAAAAAAAAAACACAAAATCTAGAACAATCACAAATAAGATGAAGAAAATCTCAAATCTAGCTATGATTTAAAGAAAAAAAAAAGGTTTGGACGACTACTGGAATCGTCCAAATTGAAGATAGCAAAGGCAAAATGGGATTGGAAGAATCATCATTAGATATGAAAAGACGATTGTACACGGAAGAGTTGATGGTGGAGCCACAATTAAAAAGGTGTTTATTAATAGGAGAGAAATGGTTGTGAAGATACAGTATGAGAGAAAGCGAGGAGAGAAAACAAAGGGATAGGGACAAAGTGAGAGTAAATGATGAGTCGCCATGACTTGGAGGACAACACAGTGTTGATGTGCATGATGGGATTTTCATGTAAATGAGTCGAAGATGAGGGTTTACTTTTTAGGAAAGCTCCTTATCAATGCATTCTGAAGCTTTTTATGATGTTGGGAAAGCATCTTAAAATTGAGTAGAAGGCGTTGGGACTTGGGATATTTATTTAATTTAACACATGTTTCATTTAATTGAATAAAAATGATCATATAAGGGTAATATTGACACATGTTCTTTAATTCTTTAACTTGACACATGCTCCATTATGTTAGCCCTATAGGCACTCAAAAGGGAAGTGAATTGAATGTTTAAAAACTTTATTACGGAATTAAACTCACCACCCAAACCAAATCAATGCTATAAGATAAGCAAAGGTAAATGCCAATAAGATAACAATCAATCAATAAACTAACCACACAACAAGGAATAAGTACAGAAGAAAGGAAAGAGAAAGACACAAGCAATTTATAGAAGTTTACCTATCCTAAAGATAGGTTACGACTTCTATCCAACTACCTATTGGATATCATTATTTACTAATTTAAAGTAAAAATAATTACAATGTTTTTTTAAACAAAGAGAAGACTTTATAGCTCAATCTTTTTTTTAGGCAAAGAAAAGTCTTTACAATCCAATCTTTTAAGGGAAAGAGGAGCTTTAACAATCTTCTGACAAAGAGGAGCCTTGGTACTCTTTATATGTTAAAGAGGAGTCTTGACACTCTTAACTAATCCAACAATGCAAATACCTCCTTTTTAAGTAACTAAGGACACTTATACATGTGTTTCACTTAAGGCACAATTAAGCTAAAGCCTCCAATGATTTCATTAATGACATGAATGATCAATCCAACCAATAAAACCTTAAACAAACGTAATATGGCATATTTAATGCACATAAAAACTTGTATGATAAGGAAACACAATATGAAATGTTAACTTAATCTAAATCTGGACAAATTTGATGGATAAGAAAACTAATACTTCCAAATAGTTAAATTAGCCTTTAAAAATTTAGTTGAATATCTAATAAAACTCATGAGACTTAAACAAATAGAAAACTATAATTTGGAAGAAAACAATTCAAATTTAAATACTCAAATATATGAATGAAAACAAGTGCATAAAACCTAGACAGATTGAAGCAATTTGTAAACTTAGACCCTAAACAGAAGATATAAGTACTAAAAAATTAAACAAAAAATACTTGAATAATCCTAAGATCATAAGAAAACTAAAAACAACAACCTTGTACACCAAAAACGGATTTAGATGATCTAAAGGTGCAATCAACACAAGAAAAAAAAAAGTGACAGTTTAGGTGTATCTAGAAAATTATTTTTAAAGCAACTGAAAAAACCTTCAAAAAATTCGAAACAAAAATTTAACACACTTTAGGACACTTAAAAAATCAGAAAATAATTATTTAAAGATTTTAGAAACTGATTAAAACATCCAGAAATACGTTGAAAGTTATGACAAAAACTTTTAGTCAGATTCGATACTTCTTAAAAAAACAGACTTGAAACCTAATAAATAATCTTCCAAAAATCGAAGAAAAAATCTCACAACCTCTAGGAACCTTAAGTAAACAGAAAACACATTTTCAAAAATTTTGAAATAGTCTAAGGTATTAAGAATCAATATCCAAATTAGACTAGAACAAACATAACCTATTTCAATGTAGTTGAGAGATAAAACTCCAATCAATCAAAATAATCAACTTAAAAATCAAAACTATGATTAATCAATCTCAAAAACACTTTTTCTAACATACAATAATAATCTTGCAATTTAAACAATAAAATAAGAGATGATAAGGATAAAAGAAAATCAAAACAATGCAGAGAGAGACAGCTTGAAGAGATTGGAGAAGATTGATCTATCAATTTTGTTTAGAGAGCATGAAAATAACGTTAATAGTGTTGAGAGATCTAGGAGGCTGCTAGATATTGTTATGTGGCTGCTTGTGTTTTTTCTTAAACGTATTAGGGTTTCATTCGAATTAATTCTAGAAAAAGAAAGGAGCCATTAGAGGACACCAATACGACGGGCTCCTGGAGACATAAGACGGTCTCCTTAACCGCTGTATTGCTCCTGAAAAAGCACACGTTCAACTCCAAACAAGTCCAATCTATTCAAAAAGTGAATATGCTATGAAATCAAACTTTGTGCATCTTAAGATGAACTACATGTAATGCATGATTAATGTTTAGCTCCTAGGTCAATTATACAATAAGTAAAACTTACAGTTGAATGCAAAACACCCTAACTAAGGTCTTGTTGCTTCCATTTCTCTTATTCTTCCTTTATCTTCATGTTAGCCCTTCAAACTTGAAGCTTTCTATATGAAATCATTTTGAAATAAACCTATCTTTGAATTTCACAATACAAACTCAAATTATTAGTAATAATTATGTTTTGTTATCATCAAAACTAAGACTAGAACCTCCCTTGGTTCAACACATTTAATTTGACACATGTTCCATTTATACAAAAACATTTAATTTGTATATTTAATTTAATCAATTGATAATGATTTTAAAAAATATATATAAATAGCAACATTAATATTATATTTTATATTTTAGTTGATTGAATCACAAATAATTTTATTTCTAAAAAAATAAATTTTGTAATCATTATTTTTTTATAATAAAATTTTGGTTGTATATAATAATTTATAAATTATTTGTTTTAAATAAATAATTAAACAAATTAATGAATTTAAGTTAAGGGATTTTTTAAAATCTAAATTTAATATAATAAATTAAATGACTTTAAAATTTTAAATTCAATACATGCCCTACTTTTTAAATTACATATCATGACAAAGTAACTCAGCAACCAATGAGTTCAAATTAGTCCTAAAACCATATTAATTTAAGACATTTATCACTAAAGATCATTAAAAAATCTAAAACTCAAAATTAAAGTATTAAAAATTATAAATGCATTAATAAATATGAGTGCTTTATTTCTATTTCAATCATACATTTAATTTTTATAATATATTATTACTTATTTTTTATAATTTATACATTTTATTATTCTATACCAATTTAATACAAGTTTTATAATGATCTAATACCAGTTAAACTTATAAACCTTAAACCTCTTATTTCATCGGTTTGATGTATGATCCGATTTTTAAGTAACAAAAAAAACCTAAATGAAAACAAAACATTTCTCTATCTAAAACGCTAAATCTAAGAGAATTCTCAAATTTAAAATGAAAGTAAAACTTTAAACTAAGATGAAATGTGATGGCTTCTAAATGAGTGCCAAAAGAGAGCGACTTTAGGCCTATTTTGGTCTTTAAATACACCCTTTTAAGGTTTAAGTCAATTGGAAGTGAAAAGACTTGATTGCCTTGGATCAAGAGTGAAACGGTGTTTAACAGAACCATCAACAATGACGTTTAAGAACCTTCATTAAAGTGTCTGAAGTCGGGCATCCACAACAGTTTTTTATCCATCAACGACACCATTTATGCTTGTCGTTGAAGGTCTAAAATTTGATTTTTTTTTCTTCAATTCTTGTCGTTTTTCACTTAGAATTTGTGTCTTTGGTATTGAACCTAATTTTAACCTATAATGAACATAAATTAGATACTTTGACACCAAAATAAGAGTGAAATCACATTAAATCGCATATGAAAATTCAATAAAATGAATCTTTATCAATCAATACTCTAAAACATGATCTTGATATTAATAATATAATATTATCAGTATTCATTAATTTTCGTTAGGATATGCTCATTAGTTAATCTTCAAACATTAGTCGACTATCAAAACCATACCATTTATAAAAATTCAATTGGAATCTCATTATAATAAAATTTAGGCTTTCTAGTAGCCAAATCCTCGACCATATGGTACAGAAAAATAGAGGCTATTAAAATATGCTGTTCAAAATCTCTGAGATTACTTTAAACCTATTCCAATATGATTAGATAGAAAAGAAGAGACAGATAATCACGGAAAGTTTAACTTGCCTTAATAGTCTTATCAACCAATCGATTAAAAAGCACTATTACCTTTTGTTTATTATTTAACAACCAAAACTAGAAGAAAAAGTTGCTATGTTTCCTTCTTTTTCTCTCCAAAAATGAAAATAGATTTTTTCTTTACTTTTGGAAGACAAGAAGGAAGACTTTTAGGCGTGATTCAGAACTTAATGTTCTATCCTAAACAAAACAACAAAATAAGGTAAACAGAAAAAAAGAAGAAGAAAAAATTAGCCCCAAGCACTGTTCGTTTCGCTTATTTTCCTTGAAAATAGGGAGAACCAGAGAGTTTGACTTAAGGTTTATTAATGACAATTACAAGACGATGCATATAAGAGAGAGTGGAGTAAGATTAAGAGAAGAAGACATTTGGTAATATTTCAAACAAAACTCGGTTACCAGAAGGAGAAATTACCAGTCTATATTGTGATAGAAGCTTACACCAAGGCGACTCCAAATTTGGATTTTGATGAGAGACAGTGAGAGTAACGATTAATGTTGTAAAAATCGAACCGTACAACAATAGAGAGACAAGATTAAGGGCGTTAAGCGCAGGAGAGAGATAAGATTGAGGGCATCTTTAAATTTTTAATATTAATATATGCTTTAATTATTAGTAAATCATAAATAATAATTTTTATTGTTTTATATTAAAGCATAAAATTTTAATATTAATATATGCTTTAAATAAAATTTAAATCAAAATATAAAATAAAACTTAACAAGTACAAATTTAATAAGCTCTTTTACGTTTACAAATAGAAATAATTAAAACTACTAGAATATAAATATGTTTGTTTCAACTAATGATTCGTAATACAATATGTTTGAATAATTAACAAAATTTGACCTTATTATTTTATAGCTTCAAAGTTTTGAAATATTTGTCTTAAGATTATTTTTAATATAAATATTATAATTATAAATATACATTTTAGAGTTAATTTAATTAAAATTATCAATTAATATTTTTTAAGTTATAAATAATTAATAAATGAATAAATTAGATTTAATTAAATGCATAAGTAAAAAATATTATTAATTGATTATTTATGAATTTATAGTTCTAATGAAGTAAAAATATTGAAAGATATCTCTTTGAAATAATTATTTTC
Organism: Pinacopodium congolense; assembly: GCA_028565735.1. Taxonomy (NCBI): domain Eukaryota; kingdom Viridiplantae; phylum Streptophyta; class Magnoliopsida; order Malpighiales; family Erythroxylaceae; genus Pinacopodium; species Pinacopodium congolense. Next base: position 6,388 of record JAOXYD010076058.1, read on the forward strand.
ATTATTCAAAGTTTTGAAATGTTTATCACAAGATTATTTTTAATATAAATATATATTTTAAAAAATTATATTTTATGATTTAATTATTTTATCAAATACCTCCTGAACTTTGAAAAAATTTTATATACTCTCGTGAACTTTGAAAACATTTGAAATACCTCCCATAAACTTTTTAAAAATTTCAAACACTCCTAATCCAGTCACCTATCACGTCATTGATGCACAGTTAACACACTATGCCAGTTGTCACATCATCACAATTGCACAGTCAATTACACCAACGTCACATCAATTATCAACTTATGTGGGATTCACTTAAAAAATTTTCGGAGAGTGTTTGATATCTTTGATATTTTAAAAGTACATAAGGTATTTGATAAATTTGAAAAGTACAAGAAGTAAAATGATATTTACTCTAATAATATATATATATATATATTTTGTTTCTAAAGCTTTAGATTGAGTCATTGATAACTCAAGTCAAATATCTAGCTCAAGAAAAAAAATCAAGACTTAATATGATTCTTGAGAACCTCAATCTTAAGCCTAGATAGTTTTATTAAACAATAAAAGACATGGATCCTGGAAATAAAAGGACACATCATACTAGTAATATTACAATTCACACACGAGAAGGATCAGAAAGCAAAGCTAACAAATCAGAAATCAATAACTGCTTTTAGCTGCTTCTTATTTTATTTGTCTTTTGTCATTTGCTTTGATGTCATCAAAATATTACTTTTCCATGTTAATTGTTCATCTGTTGACCTTTTATTCATTTTTTTTGCATCCCTAAAACAAGGTAAAGAAAAATAAAAAAATTCAAATTTTATTAAAAACAATAATATAAACAAATAACATAATCCAAATTGACAAAGTGGTAGGAGACTTGTCATCATTTACAATAATACTCAAGCTGAATGCAAGAGCCTCATAATAGGTTGATTATTTGACCTCGTCTTCATGATTACTTGGGATGTACGACGACATCGGATGTTTCATTTACTCTTTATTGTCAAGTATGTGTGCAAACTTTTCAAGGCCTCCTCCTCACTCCTTTGCCGGTCTGCGAACTTTTGCCAAATACGACTTCATAACTGATGTTCTGATATAAAAATTTCAATTGGATCTATAACTTCCATCCTTTATGTTGTTCCAATTGGTTCAACATCCAATTTGTTGACCAGTAAATTGTCAACCAATTTGTTGACCAGCAAGTAGTTAACCAGAGCGGTGCATTATCAACCAATTTGTTATAATATAAGAGACATCATCCCACAATACAGGACTATTTCATAGCAGTTTTCATCGACAGACAAAGCCATATCATTGAATGTGGGAGAGTGGATAATGCTCTACCATATTCAGAAGGTGAAACCCATTATTGGCATTCATTAGAAATCTTGAGAAAATGTGTAATCATATATTCACATAATATCAAATTTCCATTGGCAACTAATTCTAGTTTTACAAAAGTTGTTCTATAAAACTTGTTCCTTTGTATGGAATCCCTCATACCACGCTTCACACATGGAACCTCATTAAACAGATAACAAATGCTAGACCACCTCGCTTATAACAAAGAGCAAAGTCTCAAAACTATAAGTGGACACTCTGAAACTATTTCTAGTCTCGTCGTTGCTGGTGTAGCTAATATATGTTATTTTTAACACGAACAATAAATGTCTCCATTTGATTTGTAATTGTCATAGCGACATCCATACTTTTTTCCAAGTTTAAGAATTACAACTTGGCCATAATCAGAATCATGGACATCATGACATCTAAATCAGGTTTCTACCTAGCTGCTTCTGTAGCATTTAAATAAGCCAAATCCTAATCTGCATCTTCCTTCTGAGCATATCCTCCAAATAGTGAACTCCAGGAAACAATAGTTCTTGTTCTACCTCAAGAATGTAGCAAACCCATAGAGAGAAAAAAAGAGAACCAAATAAGACCGAGTATGGTTTTAACAAAACAATCATAGCAAATTTGTTTACAGACAATAAGGATATATGACAGTGCCATCTAAAATTATTTGAATAAGAAGATAGTGTAGTAGGACTGTCAAAATCATTGCAATCTATGAGTTTTTGCAAGGTCATTACCAATTCAACAATATAACCTCCAAATGAAGTTCCTCCAAATCAATGATCATCAAGACGTGCTCGATAAATGAGCCTATACCGTTGCTCTAATTTGGAAGCTTGTCGTGTTTCTCATATTAATGTCAAAGACAGGACACTAAAACAATTATTGTGGAACCTAGTTAGGGAAAATTATTTAGAAATCAATGTAGCATTATCATTTGTAATCTTTGGCCTCCTCCCTAATTAATTCATTGGCCTTATGTGGAATAGCACTTTAGAGGAAGGAACGGGGTTGTATGGTTACCCAACGTATCAACTAAGCACAAACTGATCAGTGAGTCCCTTTTCAACTTCCACGTTGACAGGTACCACTTAGAAACTGTTGGGAATTTAGGGTAGAATAAAACTCATAGAAATATGATAAAAGAAAAAAAATTATGGGAAGAATTTAGAATGAAAAACTCTTCGTTAATAAAGTGAAAATAACATGATTTTAAAATAAAAAGATATGATATTATGTAATCTAAATCAAAATAAAATACTTTGAAAATCTAAGAATTATCTACCTACCTTAAGATTTAGTCAAAGATAATACAATTTTAAATTATTATTCAACATTCTCTCTTAATTCAAAATTGTAAGAAAAATCAAATTTTAGCACTTCTCTCTATATCTTCAAATTTGTGAAGCACTTCTCTTGACCACGTGATGCACTTCTCATTACCATCAATATTTGTTGGTGTACTTCTCACCCACTTTCAATTATTGGAGCACTTTTCTCCAAAAAAATTTTTTTTTGATGCACTTTTCACCAATTAAGTTAAAAAAGAGTTTCTTCTTCAACCGTCTCCACCATATTTATTTGTTCTTCTTTTTTATCTTTGTAAACTTTTTAGAGATGTTCAAATCTTTTATAGTTAAAACATTGAGGCTTTCCTTTGTGTTAACAATTTTTCTCTTCATGATCAAACTTCTTACAATGGCAACATTGAGGAATTTTTCCTTTTCATTTTGAAATTTTAGTTAAATACACTCCTTCAACCATCTGTTTTATGCCTTCTTTTCTCATAGCTTTTCTTTATTCTTGTGTCTAAAAAGTATACATAATCTTAATTAAAGAAATTTTAATTAAATCTTTTGAATCTTTAAAATAAGAGATCTTGGATTCAAACATTTCTGGCAAGCTCACTAAAAGTTTCTCTACAATCCTTTGATATGTTAGATCTTCACCAAGAATCCAAAATTTTCTAACAATTTTCATGAGACTATCTACATATTTTTTTGATGAACTCGTTGTCTTTCATCTTTAAAACTTTAAACTCCCTCTTTAGATTCAGAATCTGTATTTGTCTAGTTATGTCACTTCTTATGTATGTTTCTTTGATCTTGTCTCAAGTCTCTTTTAGTGTTTCACAAGACATAATTTTTATAAAAATTGATTATGTGACAGTAGCATGAATTAAAAATAATGTTCTTGGAACTTTTGCTTCTTCTTCTTCTTCGTAAACTCTGATTTGATTGAGCATTGGATTATTTCCTAAAGGCGGTATTTTTCTTTCATCTTCAACCCACTGCCAGAAACTAAGAACTCTTAGATGAGCTTTCATCTTGACAACCTACACTTGATAGTTTTCACCATTGAAAACTAGGGGTGAGAGAACCAGTGTATTGTTGAAAGTCGTGAGGATTTAGAGTTTCACGGATCTTTTTAGATCAATAAGGGCTTTGATATCATATTGAAATTTTGGGATGGTATAAAACTTATAAAAATAGGATAAAAGAAAGAAAGCTACGGGAAGAATTTAGAATGCAAAACTCTTTATTAATAAAGTGAAAATAACAGGCTAATTACATCCTTTTCAAATCAAACCACGTTTCTTGCATTCTTTTGTGATCTAAGTAAGTCAGTTACATCCTTTGTTTATCTAAAAATGTCACTTACATTCTTTAGTTGACAGAACACTTAAACCACATTTTGTTTGTTGTGATTAAAGCTTGGGGGGTTCCTAGAGTCTTCAAAAATCCAATTTGCTAACTTTTTTTTCTTTAGCCTCTTTATTACATTTTCTTGTTTTCCTTAAATCAATTTGCCTCTTAGGAGAGGTAATTGAAGGGGTACAGGTTGGAACTTACTCTTCTTGAAAGAAAATTTTAGTCTACAAAGAACTCCTTGAGTAAGGATATTAGGAGGTGAGTTGTGAGTGATTTAAAGAGCAAATATGTGAGGAAGAGACTGTTTTCTACTAATTTTTTCTTACAGGTTCTAAATAATGCCCAACACTAGAAATTCATCATCATCTAGTACGGATAAAGAGGTGGCAGAAGTTGGTAGAAATGTCTTTGAAATTTAATTATCAATCCAACCCAAGAGAGAGAGCATCTGAACCTAAAAACACCCATTATGATTTTAAGGATGATGATGACCAACTTAGCACCTTTGAAGAAGTTGGAAATTATAGAGGAAATAGAGGTGGTTGAGGTAGAGGAAGAATAGGTAGAAACGTTGGAGGAAGAGTTAGATATGGGAATGAGAGGGGAGTAGAGACTAGTGTGGATAACAACATAGATAGTATTAAGATGAAAATATCTGCCTTTGTTGGAAAGATGGATCCAGATGTATATCTTGAGTGGGAATGGAAGGTTGAGTTAATGTTTGAGTGTCATAATTTTTCTAAAGAGAAGAAAGTTAAATTGGCAGCCTCTGAATTTAATGATTATGTAGTTACTTAGTGGGATCAACATATTGTGTCTAGGAGGAGAAATCGAGAACCACCAATTAGCTATTGGGAGGAGATGAAAACTATAATGGGAAGGAGGTTTGTACCAAGCTCATATTATAGAGAGCTTTACCAAAGACTACAAAATTTAACCCAAGGGAGTAAAATCATGGAGGACTACTATAAGGAGATGGAGGTGGCAATGGCACGAGCAAACATAGAGGAAGACCGAGAAACTACAAAGGCTCAGTTTGTTTGTGGTCTCAAAACTAAAATTATTGATGAAGTGGAGCTATATCATTATGTGGAGTTAGAAGATGTTGTACATATGGCTATGAAAGTTGAAAAACAACTTAAAAGGAAGTATACTAATAGTGTAAGTGTTTCTAGTGTAGGAACTACATCTTGGAGCAAACAATGGAGTAAAAAGGAAGATAAAGCTCCAAATAGCAAGTTTAAAACACCAAAGTCTAAAACAGCATAAGGAGGAAAAGGCAAGGCTGAATCCTCTTCAAATTCAAGTAGTGGAGATATTAAGTGTTTTCAATGCATAGGAAGAGGTCACATTGCATCTCAATGCGTGAATAAAAGGGTAATGACAATTCTAAATAGGGAGCATGTGTCAGAAAGTGAAGAAGAGGGATATGTTCACATGCTTGAATTGGAAGATAATGAACAAAGTAAAGATGAGGTTGAGATAGAGGAACCAATGAAAGGGAGATCTTTGGTAACTAAAAGAGCCTTAAGCATTCAGATTAAAGAAGACGATGATGACGTGAACCAACAAAGAGATAATTTTTTCCATACAAGATGTGCTATCAACAATCGGATTTGAAACCTTATAATTAATGGAGGGAGCTGTACGAATGTGGCAAGTGTTGAATTGGTTCAAAAATTAGAGTTAACAACTATCAAACATCCTATACCTTACCATCTATAAGGGCTTAATGAATCAAGTAAGGTGAAAGTATCTAGGCAAATATTAGTGGCTTTCAAGATTAGGAGGTACAAGAATAAGGTTTTATGTGATGTGGTGCCTATGTAACCTGGGCATATATTGTTAGGGCGTCCATGGAAGTTTGATCAACGAGCAATCCATGATGGATTCATTTACTATGGATTACGTGAAATATACTATTGCTCCTCCTTCACCAAAGAAAGTTTATGAAGACGAATTGAAAATTCATAAGAGAAAACAAGCGAGGTTAAGTAAAAAGAGTGGTAAGAAATGAACCACAACCACAATATTATTCTAGGTTAAGAGGAACCTTTCCCAATCTATTTT
>JAOXYD010076069.1:0-12479 GCA_028565735.1 Pinacopodium congolense
TTTGTAAAGTAAACATAATGACACATAAATTGAAAATTTAAGCACTAAAATAGGGTTAAATTAACATCAAATAACATCCGAAAATACTATAAATTTAACCCCTAGCAGTAGAGGAGAGAGAGAGGCAGGAAATATGGAAGGAAATGAAGAAAAAACCAGAAGAGAAGAGAAGGAAATAAGGAGAAGAGAGGGAAGAAGAAGCTTGCTAGCGGCAAGGAAGTTGCGGAGAAGATGACTAGAGGCGAAGAAGCTACCGAAGAAGAAAGCTAGAAAAACAAAATGAAAACGGTGAGGGAGAGAGGAAGAAGGAGATATGGGAAGAAGATAGGATAAGGGGTTTTAGGCCAGAACCTTGATTTGTTTTTAAGCTGTTAGGCTTGAAACTAAGTAAAGTTTGAGTTTTAGTGTGGGCATAGAATTTAGTTTTTAGTTCAAGCCTTTAAAAAATGTTAGGTCCAGAATTTTAATATAGCATGAGATGGGTCAAATTTGGCTATTGAACTGATGGGCTTATAGTTACCTTAAGATCCAAAAATCTAATTTGGGCTTAAACATTTGATTAGGGTTTTCTTTTAGGTCTAGATCATTAATTAGGCTTTTGGGATATGGGTTGTTTTGGTTTTTGAATTTAGAAACTTATTTGGATTGAGTTGTTTGTGTTTATTTGGAATTTTGGAGATTTTAGTTGTAATTTTGACTTGGACTTTGAAAATTTGATTAACTCTTGGACTTTTGGAGTTAGCTTTTAGACTAGTGGGCCTAAGAGATTAGTTTGGGCCTTTTTGGATTCCTAAAAAAGGTTGGATCTTTATTAAAGTTATTCATATTATAATTGGGCCTAACGGACTTTGAAATTTTTTATATAGGTGCTATTGAGAATTAGTGAAGTTTGGGACTAAACCAAGGAAATTGAGTTATAGGAGTTCAATTAAGGATTACTACTTACCGTTATAATATTTAAATGATGAAAAAATATATAAATCAAATATTTGTGATTTTATATATGTTGGAATGTCCTTAATTATCTAATTGATGTTATTAATTTACAATTAAATGGTATGATTAAATATTTCTCTAATGTATGGAATATGATAAATTGTTAATTAATTATGAATGAGATATAGTTAACTATAGATTTAATTTTTTCTAATTATTTATTTTACTATAAATTTATGAATTTATTTTGATTTTCTATTAAGTGAGTATGCTTGATCTATGACTTGAATGTTGAACGTTTTTAGAGGATGCAAGTTCTTTTATGAAAGACCTCATGAGTATGAACATATAAATTAATAAAATTTGATACTTCAGGGATGAGATAGATTCGATTAGAGACATTAATTAAAGAAAGTGAGATATAAGTGAAACAGATTAATTATTAAACTGAGTCTCGATGAAATAGATTACCTGTGTCAGGCATATTCAATGGTCCTTGATTGATGATTATTAATGTGATTTGAAATTAAGATAGGGTTAGGTATTTGTATGTGGAGTAGATATTGGGGTATCCTGAGTCTTGAGGATATCATGTGCCCGTGGCCAGGTACTGGAGTAGTAATGGAATATCCTAAGTCCCAATGATGCCAAAGTATTTGTGGGAAGTACTATGTGCCATATATATATATATATATATATATTCATTATGCGCATATGATGCTCAATTTATCCACATAGAGATTGAGATGACAATTTAAGCTGGTAGGCCATTGGATCTAGCCTACTAGGTTAAGCGGGGCCTAAATAAACAAAATAATTGGAACTTGATAGAATAAATAAACAAATTGTTTTTTAGCACATCACGATTTGCATCTATCTTGTGTTATTAGTTTACTAATATTTGGTTATATATGTGTAAATATATATATATATATATGATTAACCTAAATATTATTATAAGTATGTCATAAGGGTAAATATGAAATTCTTACTGAGAAGGCAGCTCATCCCTTACCCATTGACTATTTTTAGGAAATTGATATAGGTTCTAGGATATAGCTTGTTTGCGATTTCTTTCAGAGTAGGTGGGCTAACAGCGAATCAATTTTGGTTATTTGCGAATCAATTTTGGTTATTTCATTGAATTGTTCAGACCTTTAGATATTGTTATTTGCATCAATTTATTTTTTGTTTGTACATTTTAAGAATTGATTTCCACATGTTGGGCTGGATTTATGTTGTGGACCTTACTATATGGATTTATCAGGATTTTGTATTGATTTATATTAAGAATATTTTTGTTAAAAATTCTTAAGCATTACATTTAATGGTATTAGAGCAGGTATAAATTCTTAGGGACCTTATTTGTATAAATTAAGTGATCAAAAATTAATACTGTACTAATGTACAATGTAAGATGGCTTCAGAGGATATAGCTACCAGTTTAGAGATAATTGAGGAATCCATTAACTCTATCCGTGCTTCGGATGCATCAGAGTATAGATATATTAGATTAGGTTGAGATATAGACGATGTGCTGCCTTAAATGTTGAGATTTTTTCAAATGATGTAGTAGGATATGGCTGCAGTTCTGGGTGGTGGCGAGTAGAGGTTGGATGGAAGTTCGAGAGGATTTGTAGGATGGGAGTGATTAATTTCAAGGGAACTATTGATCTTATGTAGGCTGAGGCTAGGTGGGTGCAGACTGAGATTATTCTGGACAGATTGGAATACATTGAGGAGAGGATATTATTATACCTAACATCCTTGTTTCAAGGTGATGCTTTAGATTGGTGGAAATTACTAAGGAGGCTTACGAGCAGAGAGTAGCCTCTTAACAGGAGTTCTAACGGGAGTTTCGAGATAAGTACACCCCGATGATCTATAGAGATATTAAGAAGAGAGAATTATTATATTTGATTCAAACTAAGGGGATGAGTGTGGCCAAGTATGAGACTCAGTTTACAGCTTTATCCTAGTATACTGGAGATTCCATAGTGAATTAAGAAGAGAGGAGTTCCCATTTTGAGTAGAGTTTGCGTTCAGATATCAGATTGGGACTGGGAATAGTAGTACCAAATTTCAAGGCACTTGTGATTTCTGCACTTCAAGTCAAGGGGGTGTTAGAGATAAGTAAAAGGAGAGGTAAATTGAAGAGGAGAGTTGAACATCAGTCGAGTGAGGGGAGCAGATCAGTTAGGAGTGCTGTAGGTCAACTATTTTCATCTGGTGTTGGAGGATCTTAGAGAGAGGGTTTTGCTTCGAGGATAATAGGTAGTTGGGGTAAGAGGTAGTTGCATCTTGTAAGGTGCAATGGATATTGGTGCCATGCATGGTAAAGTCTCAATAGTAAAATCAACCTCCCTTGGCAGTGGCATGCCCCATAATGGAATTTACCATAAGTGCCACACCTAGGTGGCAACCGCCAAAGGAGGTTGATTTTACTATTGAGACTACCATACATGGCACCAATATCCATTGCACCTTACAAGATGGCTCTTATAGAACTCCAAGAGATAGAAAAATAGTTAGAGGAGCTTTTGGATAAGGGTTTTATTAGACCTAGTATTTTATCTTAGGGAGCACTAGTGATATTTTTGAAGAAGAAGGATTAGAGCATGTGACTATGCATTGATTACAAATAGTTGAACAGAGTGACGATTAAGAACAAGTATCCTTTGCTAAGAATATAGGACTTGTTAGATTAGTTGAAGAGAACAACTTTATTTTTTAAGATTGGTTTGAGATTGAGTTATTGGCAATTGAGGGTAACGGATGTAGACATTCTTAAGATTGCATTTCAAACTCGCTATAGGCATTACGAGTTCTTAATGATGCCTTTCAGATTGACTAAACCTCTAGCTGCATTCATGACTTTAATTAACTAAACTTTCTAGGAGTATTTAGACCAGTTTGTTATAGTATTTATCGATGATACTTTTGTTTATTCGATGAGTAAAGAAGAGCATGATCAGCATTTAAGGATTATGTTTTAAAATAAGAGAGATAGACAATTGTGTACTAAGCCTAAAAAGTGTGAGTTTTAGATGGAGAGGGCAGTGTTCCTTGGGCATGTGGTGTCACGAGCTGAAATTATGCCTGATCCTACTTAAGTGAAGGCTATTATAGAGTGGGACATCCAAAAAGTGTTTTTTAGGTAAGGAGTTTTCTATGTTTAGTTGGGTATTATTAGAGGTTTATTGAAGGGTTTTCTCTTATTGTGAGTCTTTGACTAAGCTATTGAGGAAAAGAGTACCGTATCAGTAGACTGATAAGTGTCATGAGAGTTTTAAGGAGATTCATAGGCATTTGACCTTTACCCCTATTTTGGTTTCACCTACAAGTAGATGAGGATTTAAGATGTATATTGATGCGTCGAAGATTAGTTTGGGATATGTTCTAATGTAGAATGGCAAGGTGATCTCTTATGCTTCTAGGCATTTAAGACCTCATGAACAAAATTATCTCACTCATGACTTAGAGTTGGCAATGATTGTGCATGATCTTAAGATTTGGAGGCATCATTTATATGGAGAGACATTCAGTATTTTGAAGAATCACAAGAGCCTTAACTATATTTTGACACAGAGGGAGCTGAACCTGAGATAGAGAAGATGGATTGAGTTGCTAAATGGTTACAACTGTACAATTGATTATCATCTAGGAAAGGCTAATGTGGTATCAGATGCCTTAAGTAGGAAGAACTTAGGTATGATGGCCAATTTAAAAGGGCATAGTATGGTTTTGTTGGTAGAGTTGAGATCTTTAGATGTATGTTTGAATGTTGATAACCTTGGAGGGTTGTTGGCTACCTTGCATATTCGACCTAATTTAGGAGATCAGAATGGAGAGGCCCAAGTTAGAGATGATTATTTGGTTTAGGGTGCCAAATAATCTTACTAATACGGTGTAAAAAATAAAAAATGTTATGTTAACTAAAGTTAAAAAATATAACAAAAAATTGGGTCTTTGTTAGATTTACAATCCTTTTTAAATGTTTGATAAATATCAAGGCTTTTATACTATTTGTATAAATGTTAACATCTTATTTTATTGATATGAAATGTTATAATCTTTTCTAAACTTCAGTTCAAATCTTAAGGATCAAAATGAACCTTAGCCTATTTTCTTAATTAATTGTCATGCATAGAAACTAAGCAATATGCCAACTTATATAGCCTTGCAAAACAAATTCTAAAAAACTAAAATTATATACCATCTAACTTAAATTAGAACTCTTACAATCATTATGTATTGGAAATTAAATATGAAAAATACATGTTCATTTTTTTAGCATGTTATAATGTTGAGGAGCCTTCTGAAAACTTTCACATGGGTCTTTTCAAGGAAAGAAATAACTTAATCCAACTTTTTAGTCCAGAACTCATAAGATTTGCAATTGTGTTGGTGTTTAATATCTTTAATAAAGCCCACAATTATTTGTCAAAAGCTTCACTTTACATAACAACTAGGGTTTAACATATGGGAGGCATGTGTCTTAGTTTGAATAGCTCCACCTAGCATCCTTAAAGTGCTTATACTGGGATTGAATTACCTATAATTCTGAACAACTTCAATTATGTAATTACTGTAGAAGATCTTGTCAATATTGCTACAATGATCCTTTCCTTGACTTGTGTTAAATACTCCTAGTCTACCTTCACCAATTTAGTTAGTCTTCATTATAATTTAACTTCCATCTCTCTTCTATTACTTCACTAGTTTGAAATCCATGTACATGAACTATAATCACCTAATTATTAAGCTGATAAAAACTTTAAGTAACTCCCCCAGTCTCTTTTGTTTCTATTGAAAAATTATCCTATTCCTCTCTATCCATACATAATATGTAGTGCTGATAGAGGAGATTTTAAAAATAATGAAATTCCCCTCACACACTCTCTATCTCAAGTGGGCTTTACTTAAAAGTTCTTGCTTTATGAAGGTTAAATAATAACTATTGCATAAATGTTGAATTTTCCACTAAATGATAGAAGTATAAAAGCATTAAAAAAACAAATATTCTATTGATTCTTTTTCCTATTAAAATAATATGTAGTCATCCTTGATATTTAGTTATTGGCTCACTTATCCAACATCTTAACTTCCACTTAAGCTACCCAGGCAATGAATGATGTTCTTTGTAAGGCCTGCATGAACCAAACCAATTTATATTAACTTACCTTCTCTCATATTCTTTTAGGATGTTTCTATATGATTTATTTATAAACCTCCCTAACTAGTGCTTGTTTTACGAAGCTGTGTCATTTCTGTTTATGGATACACTTATAGTGAGTATCTAATCTAAAGTTACAAATCTTGATAATAGCTAAGCGTTATTAATAGTTAATAGGAACACATCTATTAGCTCACCATTTACTAATAGATAGTAACAGGTTGTGGTTAAGCATTAGTTGATCAAACTCACAAAATTTTCAAGAAAGATGTTTATGATAAGCTATAGTCTACTTTGTTGGTGTTGAAACAAGGAAGATTTCAATCTTGTTTTTTTTATGATAACAAAACATGATTTTTATTCACAATTTGCTTTATTATGAAAGATTTGAAAAATAGGTACATTTGGTATTATAGTGGGAATTTTGGAGTTGAAGACCAAAATTAAGGAAAACGTAAGATCAAGCACTTTAAAAGCTCAAAGACCTTTAGTTAGGCAGTTTGAACTTAGATATAAGTTTTACTTTAAGATCTAACAACCATGTAGGCTCTAATTGCATTTACATTGCATGAATTTTCATAACCACGTAAATTTTTTCACTAGATAAGGTAAATTTTTGTGTTTGAATCAATTGAAACATCTTGGAATTTAAAACATCCTTGTAAATGGTTTTAAAACTTGTGTAAATTGTTTTTTAAGTAAAATAATGGTTTTGGAATACCTAGGAATGATTTGAAAGTAGGTATAAATTGAGTTTTCAAAATAAGCTCAAAATTGGCATAAAACAAAACATATTTTATTATTTAGTTTAATTGAAATGTTTTGGTTTCTAGAATCACTTAAGAAATGATCTAAAACTTGTTTAAATTGGTTTTCAAGTAAAAGAAATGATTTTGAAAGATTTGGAAATGATGGAAAGAATAAAAGTTTTGAAAAACTTAAGAACATGTTCAAGTTGTCATAAACTAAGACATAATTTGTATATGGACCAAATTAAACGGTCTTGATGTCCAAAATCATCTTAAGTAACTTTTAAAACTTGAATGAATCAATTTATAAGTGAAATTAATTGATTTTATACGTCAAATATTGACTTGAAAATTTTTTTATAATTGCTTATATAGATTAATTCGTCCACTAGTATCTCATAACTAGTTAACTAATGATAAAGATTAGTAGACCATTCCTTAAAAATTAGACAAATTTGTTGACCAAATGAAAGGAGCGGTCAACCAATTGCTAGTTGACACTCCATAAACATTAGTTATACTAAATGAATGTAAAAACACATAATGGAAAGCGATTAGATTTTTTGTTTCTAATGATTGCCAAAGTAGTGTAATGGAATTTTGAGCTTTAAACTCTGTAAATAAGAGGTTTAAGTATTTGAGCAATCTTTATGACGTTTTAATATGTTTATGAGCATCAAAAGTGATCAAACCTACCACTTGAGGTGTTTTCGAGCATTCTTCATGAAATCTTATATTCTTTAGCCATATTTTTTTATTTTTTATTTCAATCTGACCAGTTTTGTTTTATAAAGCTTTCATAAAGGTTTTCATTCATACATTTCATTTTGAAAAGAAATAAAACCTTTTGGTTTTCAAAATTTCAAGTGAAACATCTTTGAGGTGTAAAATGAGTTTAAAAGGGAACTTTTGATTTTTTTTAGCTGGGAATTCAAAGGTTCCTCCTTACCTTTAAATTTTTTTTTACAAGGTTATTCTTCACCTTCACCAAAGAAAGATTAGATTTGTAAAGGGTTCCTCTTCACCCAAAGAAGATTTGTAAATTGTTCTTTTATTCATAATGTGGATGTAGGCAATCAAGAATATTGTCAAACCACTATAAAAATTTCTTAAGTATCCTCTCTACCTTATTCTTTAATTTCCATTTTTTAATTGCCTTATATTTACTTAATGGTTATTTGACATACACATTTTGACCTTTTACCCCACATTCTTAGGTGCCATTAAAACTTATAGATGGCACATTTCTTACCTGAGAGCTTGTTTTTATAAATCTTGAAAATTTCCTAGATAAATAAGATATTCTCTCCTACATGCCTCCCTTTGAGAAAGGCTCTTTGAGAGCTATATATGATATTTATAAGGGCAGCCTGTAATCTTCTAGATATTCACTTGGAATGATCTTGTATATGGTGTTATATCATGCAATAGATCTAAAATCCTTGAGAGATATAGGAGAAGGTACTTTAGGAACTAGTATGATGAAAGTTTTATTGAAATGCTATAGTACGCTACCCTTTTGAAATAATTCCAAGATTACTTTTGTGACTATAGGTTTAATGTGTGGCCATGAATTCTAAAAAAGGAATACATTAAGTCCATTAAGGCTAGGGGCTTTGTTTGGCTTTGAAGAAAATAGATCAATCTTAATGTCCTCTCCATTAAATGGTCTAGATATAAGTTTAGCAGCTTGTGGAGAAATTCTATTAGCAATTATGGATTAAATCAACCAAATAGAAGAAGCACAATTAAAATGGAAACTAAAAGTATTTAAGAATTAATTTAAGACTTCCTATTTCATTCTTAGATTATTATCCATCATTAATCCATCCTCTCATACCAATGTTAAAATCCTATTGCAATTCTTTCTTGTCAAGACAGAATTATAACATAAAGCTATATTCGTATTCAAATCCTTAAGCCACTAATTCTTTAATCTCATTTGCAGTAAAGAGTTAAGGATATCAAGAGCTTTATTGTAATTCTGCATAGCATACTTCCATAGTCCCTGAATATGAACATAATTAGGAGAGAGGTATAAAGTTGTTTGAACTCTAGATGAGTTTTGTTTTACATCATTCACCCTTTTATAGTGTTTCTATAATTCATTTTTATTAAAATTTTGAATTTAGTTTCAATTTGTTGTAGTCTCCGCAAACAAATATACATCTCATGTCCTTCAAAATTAGTGTTGATTCCTTTTTGAATTACCACATCAAATCCTACAAACTCAGTTAAGAAATTATTGAATATAAAAAAGAAATTCCTTCATTATGCAAATTTCAAGTTTTACACTAGAATAGGGCAATGATTTAATACTAAGAGGTTATGGAAAGATGAAATACTCCCATGAAAAACTGTTAACCAAGAAGCATTGATTAAACCTCAATCAAATCTTTTCTTAAGGAGAAACTGCTCCATGTCTATTACACAGTGTATAGAATTCCCTCCATTTTTTAGATCTGTAACTTGGATGAAAGTGATGTATTCTCTCAAGTCCTCTACATAATTTCTCAAGTATGCATTTTCCATCTATCTCAAATTGATATAATATGCTATTAAAATCTCTTATAATGAGCCAAGGTTCACTTATAAAGCTTCCAATTTCCTTAAATTTATTCCAAAGTGGAATTCTCTGAAAAGCTAAAATATAAGCATAGAAAAAATTAACTTGAAAAGAGGTGCTTTGCTACTTAAGCTTAAAAAAAAAAAGGATCAATGGTTAAAGAATGGCAAACCTCCATTTTCCCCTATAATGAAACTGATGATTTGTGATGATTGGCTAGTCCTTCTTCAAAAAGCTTAACTTCCTACAATGCCTTTAATTTAATTTCCAAAATACCAATGAGCACTATTATATTTTCTAGAATGAAATCTTTCAAAGCTAACTGATTATTTGGGTCATTAAATCTCCTAGTATTCCAAGAAAGCATAGACATTAAAAATGATGAGATGGCCTTATCCTTCAGCTTTCTTTTGAATTTCCTCCTGACCATAGTATAAAAACATTTGTTCAATCCATTTTAGTTATCAACTGAAGGAGCGTCGGTCTCCATGGAAGTTTCTATAATTCCTTTAGAGGAGAGGAATTGACTATTTCTTCTACTGCTTGAAGCTTTGTTATGTCATCTGGGCGTATACCATTGGAAACTTTCATTGTATCTTGATCAATGTTAGTAATGTAGTAAGGTTTTATTGCAAGAGGTTCTCTTGGGTCGGTTAAGTTTGTGTTCTCATTCACGAATAACATAACATATATTTTTTTGTAGTTAAATATTTTAATAACCACACAATTCAATTCTTTGAAAAGTTTTTTCATGATAAATTTTTTTTTAATTGTAAACTTATAGCATATAGTTAAAGATTTTTGTTTCATTAGTTACAAAATATTTATAGTTAATAAAAAATATCTTCTTATTATTAACCATTTGAAAATAATGCATTAAAGACAATTTTATAATGTTTAAGATATTAAAATTATAAAAGTTAATTTAAAATAAAAATTATTAAAATGTTTATTTACTACAGAAACAAATTAAGAAATTTAATTTAATTATGATGACATATCTTTTTGAGTTTACATCATAATGTATTATTATTAAACAAAATTTTGTTCAAGCCGACATAAAATTGGTTAGATCAATCATTGGCCACTTCTAAATAATAATATCATAAAATTTCATATGTTAGGATACATTTAATCAATAACTATTCCAATAAAAAAAATCATAGATGCAAGTACTAAACAATATGTCTGTAACATATAAATAATCTAAAAGTATACATACTATAATTGCACAAGTTGAAAGTTTCACTTGCCAAACATTGAGGTGTGGATGATTTGGAGATATTATATTCAATTACGTCTTAATTTTGAAATCTTAGGTACTTTTTTGTTTTTATAAAACTCCTAAGCAAGTTTTATCTTTGTTCACACCCTAGTTCTTCTTCTACTTTATTCTCAATAATTAAAACATATTAAATATTTAGGTAATCATTTAAGCAGAATATCTGACACTTGTTTTATTTTATAATCTGATCTTAAACTTATTTGTGTAGTTATGATTAGTTCATTGTTCTATTTTTTTTAATAAACTAATATGATGAAACTATTATTAATTTTATTAATTTATTATATTTAAGCTAATTTCTTAGATCCATATTTTGAAATTTAAAAGAAGACATCAAAATTTTTTCAAAAAAAGAAAAATACATTAACATTTTAATTCCTTAGCCACCAAAGACGATTAGCTTAGAAGTCAGCAGAAAAACTCAAGGTTGGCAAAATTAATTTAAAGTTAATATGTGAAGTTTGATTTGATCGATTTTCAAACTAAATTTATTAAATTGAAATTGAATCTGACTGAAGATTTGATTTTTTATTTAAAGTTCAAAATTTGGTCCATAAACCTATTACAAAATTTTGAACCTGAATTCGCCGAGCCACTTTCATCTCTAATGACTTTTGGTGAGGTTCTTTCATGCAACAACTCGCTTTTTATTTCAATTATAAAGGAAAACAAATTACAAGACTAGGGACAAGTGAAAAATCGTCAATTAAACATCCATTAAGCGACAGCAGATAATAGTGAGGTCTAGCCGTATATAACCACAAACCAATTTGCAAAATGAAACTGGAGGAAAGATGTTGTTTACTTCGTCAAATTTTATAAAAGATCTAATTTACTTTTTATCATTATCTATAATACTATTTACCTCTTAATATTTTTAAAATGTTATTAACTGCAACGTAAAGTCTAATTTAGTTAAGTTTTGTTATTTATATGCTAATGTGTCAATATGACAGTTTGATATAACTGACCTCACAAGTTGCTGATATGACATTTATTTGTGAGGTCAGTTTTATAAAATAACATATTAATGTCCCATTAATGTATAGATTACACAAACCTAAGAAATTAGAGTTTAGGGTATATATATATATATTCCGTATTCTTTTTAGATCCGGTATAAAATAGGTTATGGTAAATCACCCTCTTTTAAAAATATAAAATAAATCCATATGGGACAAATTTTTATTACCGAAGGAAAGCCTAATTCTAGGTTTCCATGTAAGATGCATTACTTATGGATTGATTTAATCACACATTAGATTTGGTCCATTTGAATATATGACATCATATAATTAGAATTCAAGTGGTCGCATAACATTTAAAAATCAATTTCATTAATTCCATAAGCAAATCTAAAGAAAAACTAGAAATTCAATATTTAATCAAAGGAATATTGTAGTACTATATCTTAAGGTTCATAACAACCTAGATATTACAAGAAAATAATTTTTAAACATTATAAAAATAATAAAAATAATCATAAAGAGAGAAGGGAAGAGAAGCTCAAGGTTAATGTTCTTGAATCTCTTAACTCCTGTATGATTCTTGTTGGACAATCCATGTTGCGATGGTTAGGTGACTTTGAAATTTACAGTTGTTCGAAATGATTTTTACTTTAAAACCAACATACTTTTAAGGCAAGTGCACCAATCGCAAAAGTAATAAAGCGGACAAAAATTTAAGCTCTGAGTGTCGATCCCACAAGGAATTGGTTACTTAACTACTAGGTTGATTGGATTACAATTATTTAGGAAAATCCAAGTA
>JAOXYD010076079.1:0-12478 GCA_028565735.1 Pinacopodium congolense
AAAATTTTCTCAAATTAAGCCCAATTAATCAATTAATTCCACAATTAATCATGATAATCCCGATTAGGGTACTTTTGAAATGTTACACAAGGAATCACTAGAAAACTTCAACAAGGAAAAGGAAAAACTAAATACCTTATTAAGTGTTTAAAAGTTCAGAAATGATAAATATGGATTAGGGTATAAAAATGGAGCATCTACTAGTAACTGTTTTTGTGAAGGCAAATAATTTAGAAGATGAATATACTCTTAGAAATGTTCAAAATGCACCTAGTAAACCGTAATCTAAATAGCATGCATTCATATACACATTAAGACCTAGAAAATACTCCCGACATTAGGTTAATGTAAAAAGGACTTTCACGCACCCTAGGAAAAATATTCAACAAAATTTTCATAATGAGTTTAGACATAGAAATGACTATAGGAATGTATATAGGACTTACAGCCCATTGTTTTGCATATATTGTGGCTATCATGGACAAGTTTCTTATTTTTGTTATAACCGACTAAACAATCTCTCATATGGTTATAAAAATAATAACTTTAACAAGACAAAACCTATATGGCTTCTGAAAACTAGATAGTTATTTTATTTTTAAATTGGTTATAGTTTATTGATTGAATGGTTTATATTTTACTGTTTATATTTTTGTTATTTTCACCATCCTCAGAGGTTTGGTCGACTAAACGACTAACATCAGTGGACCAAAGGTAGTTCGGTTGACCGAATGGATAGGTCCGATCGATTGATAGACAAAGCTTTTCGGTCGAACGATAGGTCAAAAGCATCGTTTTTCTGTCATAATTCATAAATTATCAACAGATCATGTGTTTTAAATACTCGTGTTATTTATGATAGCTATTTAACTTCTTTATGTAATTCTTATTTATGTATTTATATTTAAAAAGGTATGAGTTAGGTATATTATCATTTAAGGACCCTAAATAAGATAGGTACCTAAAATTATTTTTATTTGTCTT
This sequence comes from Pinacopodium congolense, assembly GCA_028565735.1. NCBI lineage: Eukaryota > Viridiplantae > Streptophyta > Magnoliopsida > Malpighiales > Erythroxylaceae > Pinacopodium > Pinacopodium congolense. Next base: position 985 of record JAOXYD010076079.1, read on the forward strand.
GTAAGACAAGAGAAGAAATAAATGGTACATAGATAATGGTTGTTCACGACATATGACTAGGGATCCTTCACAACTTATCACTTTCAAGAGCAAGGATGGAGGATCCATCACATTTAAGGACAATGCCAAGGGTAAGGTAATTGGCATTAGAAAGGTAGGTAAAGATAATTGTCCATTAATCGATAATGTTTTACTTATTAAAGGTTTGAAACATAACTTGTTGAGTGTAAGTCAATTATGTAATAAGAACTACAAGGTTAGTTTCTTAGGAGATGAATGTGTTATCACTAAGATAGATAATAAATTATCATATTCTTAGGTAAAAGAAAAGGAAATGCAAGTATAGATCTCCTCCCACCTTAAAGATAAGTGTTTAATTTCTTTAAGTAAATACGCTTAGACTTGGCACCGATGACTTAGAAAAGCAAGTATGGATCTCCTCTCAAAGCTCAACCCAAAAATTTTTTTTAGAGGACTTTCAACTATAAAGTACGAGTAAGACAAAATTTGTAGAGCATGTCAAATGAGAAAACAAGTAAAAAGTTCATTTTATAGTAAGAAATCGATAACATTTTCTAGATCCCTTAAATTACTTCATATGGATCTGTTTGGTCCTACTATAGTAGCTAGTTTAGGAGGAAAATCATGTGCATTTGTTATTGTTAATGATTTTAGTCGTTTTACTTAGGTTTTATTTTTAAGCTCAAAAGAGGAATATTTTAAATCCTTTATTAGTTTTGCAAAGAAAATAAAAAATGAGAAGTCCTTATCTATTGCATCTATTAGAAGTGATCATGGTAGAGAATTAAAAAAATGATATGTTTAAATGCTTTTGTGATGATCATGGCATTGCGTATAATTTTTTTGCACCTAGGACATCTCAACAAAATGATGTAGTAGAAAGGAAAAATAGATCTTTACAAGAAATGGCACAAACTATGATAAATGAGTATGATTTGCCAAAATATTTTTAGGCCAAAGCCATTGCATGTGCATGTCATGTCATTAATAAGGTGAATATTAGACATAAGTTGTATAAAACTCCTTATGAACTTTTGAACGACAAGAAGCCAAAAATTAGTCATATCAAAGTTTTTGGTTGCAAATGTTATATTTTGAACACTAGAGATAGTTTGGTAAATTTTGATTCTAAAACTTACAAAGGCATTTTCTTAGGATACCCTTTATCAAGTCAAATATAAAGAGTTTATAACAAGAACTCTCATGTTATTGAAGAATCTATGCATGTTATTTTTTATGAAACTAATCCTTTTGAAAGAAAGAAAGTACTTGAGTTTGATGATGTAGATGTATCCAAGGGATTAGAACATCTTTCACTTGAAGACAATGAACAAACATCACAAATTTTTGAACCAAGTAGAGAAGGAGGACATGAAGAGCTACCAAGAGATTAAAGGTACAAGAAGGATCATCCCTCTAACCAAATCATAGGTGATGTTCATTAGGGGTAACCACTTGATCAAATTTTAATTTATCTCATATCACCTTTCTTTAAAATATTGAACCTAGGAATATAGAAAAGGCTTTAGATGATAAGAATTGGATTTTAGCGATAAATGAGGAGTTAAAACAGTTTGAACGAAACAAGGTTTGGACTTTAGTACCTAGACCTGTAAATCACCCTATCATTGGTACAAATTGGGTTTTTAAGAATAAATCAAATGAACAAGGTAACATACTGAGAAACAAAGCTAGATTAGTAGCTAAAGGGTATAACTAATAAGAGTTAATAGATTATGATGAGACGTTTGCTCCCATAACTAGATTAAAGGCTATTAGACTACTTCTTACATTTGCATCTCACATGGGTTTTAAAATTTTTCAAATGGATGTAAAAAGTGCATTTTTAAATGGTTTTATTCAAGAAGAAGTATATGTTGAACAACCTCCTCATTTTGAAAGAAATAATGCACCCCAACGCATTTTTAAATTATCTAAAGCATTATATGGTTTAAAACAAGCACCTAGAGCATAGTACGATAGATTAAGTGCATTTTTACTTACAAATGGTTTTGAAAAGGGGAAAGTAGATACTACTTTGTTTGTTAAGAAGGATCAAAATGATTTTTTAATTGTTCAAATATATGTAGATGATATTATTTTTGGTTCTAAAAATGAACATTTGTATAAGGATTTTACTAAATGTATGAGTGGGGAGTTCAAAATGAGCATGATGAGGGAATTGAATTTCTTCCTAGGACTCTAGATCAAGCAAATGACAGATGGTATCTTCATAAGTCAATCAAAGTATACATGAGAGCTTATAAAGTTGTTTGGCATGGATTAATTAAAACCCTTAGGAACTCCCAGGAGCACATCTACCAAGTTGAATAAAGATGAACATGGAAAAGAGGTAGATGCAAAACTCTTTCAAGGTATGATTGGAAGTTTATTGTATTTAACCACTAGTCGTCTAAATATTATATTTAATGTCTTGTGTGCACGTTTTCATTCTTGTCCTAAGGAATCTCATTTGTTAACTGTTAAACGTATTTTGAGATATTTGTGTGGAACTTTAAATATAGGACTATGGTATCCTATAAATGAATCTTTAGACTTGGTTGGATATTTTGATGTCAATTATGGGGGTAATTTATTGGATAGAAAAAGTACATCTGGTGCATGCCATTTTTTAGGAAAAAGAATTAGTTTCATGGTTTTGTAGAAAACAAAATTTTGTTGCATTGTCTACGGCAGAAGCTAAATATGTAGTCATTGATAGTTGTTGCAGTAAAGTATTGTGGCTTAGATAACAACTTAGGGATTATGGTTTGCATCTTTTTCAAATTCCTATTCGGTGTGACAATTACAGAATTCTAAGACTTAGTATATTAAAATTTGATATCACTTCATTCGAGATCTTGTGCAAAATAGCTATGTTGAACTTGAATTTGTTGACACATTGCATCAATTAGTAGATATCTTTACTAAACCATTGTGTTAAGATTGTTTTTATACTATTAGACGAGAAATTGGTATGATCAATGGTCTCTCTCTTTGATTATTAAGTTTACACCTTTTATGTTGATTCCAAAAAGGGAGAGAACTATGTATATTTTCAAGGGGAGCTATTCTTAAATTCTTGTTTAATTTAGGGGGAGTTAGATACGCATGAAGTAAGGGGGAGTTAGTGACATTTGGATCTTGAAGTTTGATCGTGTTGAACTGATTGTGTTGTTTAAATCGTTTAGTTTTGTCATCAACAAAAAGGGGGAGATTGTTAAACCAAGGAAGGTTCTACCTTATTTTGATGATGACAAAACACCCTTTCTACTAATATTTCTCTTTAAGTGTGTTTAAAGATAGGTATGTTGAAAAGAACATGGTTAAGAAATTAACGATGTTATTATGAAGCTAATGACCGAAGGTCGGTCAACCGAATATTGATCGGTTGACCAAACATAATGTTGAAAGAAGCATCGGCCAACCAAAGGAAGATCGGTTGATTGAACCATGAAGATCGATCGACTAAATAAAAGTCTTTAGAAGATCAGCTAATCGAATGAGATAGAACTTGGAGTCAATACATGTTTAATCACTCTCAACTTCCTTCTCCACTTTCTTACTCTCCATCACTTCCTCTTCACTCTTTTCTACACCTACAACCACTACTTCTTTACTATTTTGCAATGTGATAGCCATAATATATTAATTAAGAGTAGGTTCAGCCATGGTTGGTAATGGTCTGGATAACTACTCTTTTAAGATTTGTACAATATGATCTACTTGAGTCTCTAAATTCTTAATAAAATTCCTATGAGTTTATATTATAAACTTATTTCTTTGATTATATTTCATCACAGTATCCTCAAAATTAGATTGTTCTTGTGGAGGTAAATCAGAGTATAAGTTTTACCAAGGATTGGATGGGAATTTATAGTTTTGATGATGGTTCAATGGAAAATTGGAATAGCTATCCCAACTAGGATTATAAGATTCAACTCTTTACTTACTAAAGTGACGTTGGCCTGGTGTAGGATTAGAGGCATAAGAATTAACTATTTGACAATCTATGGAAGAAAGAAAAGTGCTACCACAATGGTCACATATTTTTAACCCCTTAAATGCACTACAACTAATTTAAGCTTGTAAACCTTCTAATTATTTACTAAGGTCTACCATTTAAGCTTGCAAGGTTGTGGTATCATTAATTGTAGAAGTTTTAAATGGTTTCCTATGGTTAGGCTCATAATTGTATTGGAAGTTATTAGTTTCCATGTCCTTAATCAAACTGTACACTTCACTTAGGGTTTTTCTCATCTAGGTACCTCCAGTAATAGCATCTATCGTACTAAGAGTGGATGGCATGAGTTTGAGGTAAAATATTTATACTTGCTCATAAATACTAAAACCATTCATAAGACACTAAGCAAGCATTCCTCAAAATTACTCCCAAGACTTACATAAACTCTCACTTTCATATTACTTAAATGAAGAAATCAGATTTTTCAACTTGCATAACTTAGTTGGGGGAAAAGAATTTAGATAAGAAATGATTGACAAGATCATCCCAAGTAGTGATGGAACTAGGTGGAAAAGTGTTTAACCAAGTGCAAGCTTTATCTTTTAGGGACAAAGGTAATAGCTTAAGTTTAAGTGCATCATCTAAAATCCTCTTACTTCTAAAAAGATCATAAGGATCTATTAAATTTCTTAAATGATAATTTGGACTTTTTAAGGATGAGCCAGTAAATTATAAGGACCTAATTATGGAAATGATATCGTGTGGAATTTCAAAATCATCAGAGTCTATTCTAAGTTTAACAATTCTAAACTTAGGTCTACTTCTATTATGCATAGCTAATTCCATCATGATTGGTTCTCTATGTCCTTTACAAGGTTAGACAACTAAGTGCTCATGATGTTCCATTTCTAATTTATGTATGCAAGGTACATACAAGCTTAGAATGAAGTTAAACGGAATAAAAAACTAAACAAAACAAACAAGAAAGGAAAAATAAATCAAACATAATATAAATAATATTTACAAACTTTAGAGTAATTGATACTAATATATTCCTAATATCATTATATATTTTCCCTAGAAACAGCGCAAAAAACTTGTTGTTGGTCTGTCAAGGTATTAATTAAGCTGGGATAAATTAATTATTAAACATGCAAATAAAAATCAATTCAAGACCTACTGTTGCAACAAGTATAATAGTAAACAAATAATAAATTGGAGTACTTTTAAGACTCTAAAAGTAAAACCCACGAGGAAAATAGTGTGAGTACTAGGTCACTCGAATTACAGAAATTAGGATTATGAATTAAAGAGAGATAAAGCAACTAAATTAACCTAAAAGCTTCCAATCAATTCAAAGGAATCCAGATTACTTTAAAGATTACTAAATTGAATAATGAGCTAAGGCTTAGGCTTTTAATACTTTAATTGAGTTATAAAAGGGTTGGAATGCCTAAAGGATATCTTCCCAAAATCAAGACAAATATATGGTTAAGTCAATGCCTTGTCTCTATCATTCTTATTCTATGGTTTGGTTTGCCTATAGATATAAGACGTAAGATTAAAATTTAAAAAGTATAAACTAAAATATTTTATTTTTAGACTAACACCCTTATGATAAACCAACCAATGGTCATGTATTAATTAAAATCATGTTATTCATCTATTTTTCAAATAATTAAAGTAGTTAGTCATGGATCCTTAATCATCTATCAAATTTATCTTAAGTAGCCAAGATAAGATAAGCTTTAAGCATTCAAATAATCAAAGATTACCACCCAACATGTATTAAGAGTTCAATCAAATCATTTATTAACCTTTCCTTGGCCAAAGATCATATTATCAGAACATATATAACAAGGAATAATAAGGATCAAACTTAGACAACATGTTCTTACATATATGTAAATAAAGAGAAAGAAACAAGTGATTTAAATGTTTAGAATGACCAAATGAAGCTCCAAATTGTAATACAACTTTAAATCATTAAATCAAGCTGTTAGAACCTATAAAAGCAACCTGAAGTTACCAAATACAAAGTTGCAAAATGAAAAGAGAAACAAAAACCTAATCTAGAGAAGAAGAAGAAATAAATATCCTAAGAAGGTGATTTTAGCTGCCTAAAATAGTTCTTTATGCACAAAAATGGTCTCTAACGCTTAATATATATCATCTTCACTAGTGGCTATAAGTTGAAGCTAATTAGAATCAATTTGGTTAGAGATCTAGCTAGAAAAACGTCTCTATGTACTTAAACATTACTTGAAAAAGACTTAAACAATGTCGTTAAAGCGCCACTAGTTAGCTCTTAGACAATACTTCAACGTTTGTTCTATATACTTAAATAGGGGTCACTCTGAACTTGCTGTCAAACTCTTGAAATCTAATATTTTACTACATTTTCTAGAATTTCTCCACTTTTTAACTCCAAACTATAAATCAAACATGTCTAAAAATAAATCAAACATTTTAACATCAATTCAGGGACAAATGTACATCAAATATCAATGGAAAACACTATGAATATTCACCTAACACAAATGATGAAATTTTTGTTATCAAATTATAAAGCCATACATATTTTACTTTATGCATTAGATAGATGCATATTAAATGATATCTCTATATTTAATTCAAAAAAAATGAGATTTGATGTAGGTTAGAGAAAATTTATAGTAATGGCAATCACATTGAAGAAGTTAAAGATGTTGGAAAAGAAGAGGGAGAATAAAATGTGAAGGAAGTGGAGAAAGTTAAAGATGAAGAAGAAGTACAAAATCTGTGCTTAGTGACATTAATGGACGAAGCTCCATCTTCATCAAGTATTCCAAAGGAAAGCACTGAGGTACCTTCTATTTTTCAATCTTATGATAATGATAATGATAATTTTGGAAATGTTGAAATCTCATATGATGAATTGGTTGAGTATTTGAAAGCTATTAAAATAAAAAGGAAGAAGTTTTCTTCTAAGTATAAGGATGTTGTTAAAAAGTTGAATGGTTATGTGATTGAGAATAATAGATTTGTCAATGTGAACGATTGATTAATAAAGGAATTGGATGAATCTTTGCATAGGAATGAGAAGTTGAAAGATGAATTATATGACATATTAGAACCAAGAATGCATGCATATTATAAATTGATACATTAAAGCATGAAATAAATGTCATGTTAGATTTTAAAAGTGTGGTTATTGGCATGCATGATAATGAGCATAAATTGATGCATGAAAATGAGATTTGAAGATGGAATGGAAGCCCTTAAGGAATCTTGGTCAAAATTCATAAAGGGAAAAAAATTAGATTGCATGTTTGGTGCTCAAAAGAGTTATATTTATAGACATGGTTTAGTTTTTGTATATTCAAAGGTTTCTAATTATGCCAAAACAATTTTTGTAAAGGAAAGAACTTAGAAGATGAAAATTTGCCTAATCCCTCCTTTGAAAATGTTGCATCTACATCTAGATCACATCCTAGGAATAACAATAATCAGGCATTCATAGAAGCATCTAGAACAAAAGTTAGGAAGGATGTGCATTAAGGTAGAAATAGATATAATTTCTTTGGGAATGCATAACCATCTCATAATGTTACATTTTGGTCTCAAAAAGGGAAAAGAAGTCCTAAACCTTCTCATACTTCTAATGTGCATATGTATAATCTTAGGAATAGATCATCTTTACATATTAGAAGAGAATTTCATCTAAGAAAGGACATACATATATATAAACCCCATGATAGGCATTATAAGTCTTTACATTCCCATGCCTATCATAACCATATGCTTAGTGCTAGAAGGATAAAATCACATTTTGGGTCCTATTTACATCAAGAAAAGAACATGCTCACACTTAGGCCATATATTAGGCAACTTTGTCTAACTTATACACATGCTTCCTATATACATTTCCATCCATCTACAAAAGTTTCCCATACTCATTTTAGACCAAGGAACATGTTCCATTCATTTTCTGGACATAATATTCATCAAGGAAGAGTATTTAGAGACATTAGTCTAAGAAATACATATATGTCTTATGTTAGGCAAAATAGCATGTTTCATAGGCATAATGATGTGATGCATTCCAATTCATCATATGCATGATTATCATACAAGAAAAGTTCATTTTGATAGGAGAAACACACATATATACATAAAGATTATAGGTTTCATAACCATAAACATAACTCTCCATATGTTTGTAACTTTTATAGTACAGTTAGAAACTTTGAAAATTTTTTCTTTATTAAAGGAAAAATGTTTAGAAAACCTTTAAAAATGTTGATTGAGAAAGGTATGAATGTAATCCTAAAGGACCTAAGTTCATGTAAATATCTAGAGTCCATTAGTTCCTTTTTTTTTTTTTTTACATCAACATCCATTGGTGCTATTTTGATGTTGATTTAGGAATTAAGAGGAAATGGTTTCTCTAAATTTGAAGTGAAAGTAGAAAGATCACCATGACTCCTAACAAGAACTTCCCAAGCAGCACATTATTTAACAAAGTGAGGAAAAAAGATTTGGTATCAAGAAGGTGATACAAAAGGAGGTACTTCTATGTTCTTTTTTAATAAACTATGGCTTGACATGATTATTTAATGATGATGCTTAATTTGAGAAAGTTGACTTTGGTTTCTTTTTTTTAGATTGAAAAATGAATTCATATGTAATGGGGGATCTCATATGTCATTTGCATTTTTTTTATCTGGTACATTGCTTTAAACTTTTTGCATCTTTGGAAGTGTATTTTTGCATAAGTTTTTGGAAAATACCATTTACAATTAATGTTATTTTCAATCGATATTTTTAATTGGTGTTAGAACATATGATTTGATAATCTTTTTCAATTGGAATAAGTATCCCTTAAGATTTTTACAATTAGTATCATATTTTTCAATTGGTACCATATCTTTCAATTTCAATTAGTATCATGTTCTTACAATTAGTATCATAATTTTACAATTGGCATCAGGTTTTACAAGTGTTATAATCTCTTTTCAATTAGTATTACTTTTGAAATTGTGCATAACTTTTTAAAATTTTTTAAGATGAGAACTTTCCCCTTATTTGATTAAAAATTTTGAAATGCCTAAATTTATGGGGAGCGCATTTTTTGACATATTTTAATTGATTGTGCATAACTTGTGTTATGGATACATAATAGGCATTATATGAAAAAATACGTTTTTTTATGCATAATGTATATTTCCATTGCAAAACATGTGTAATGTTTGACTTTGATGCAAAGGTGTATAATATATGTTTTTTATGCATATTAGATATTTTCTATGCATAATGTACATGGTGTAGGAAAATATGCATCTTTGAAGCCTAAAGAGTGCATAACATGTGTTTGGTGATGCATTTTATATGTTTATCCCTTTCCATGCATAATTATTCCATAATGCATAATTTCATACATTTAGGGGGGTATTATATATAACTAGCATATTTTTCAAGATGCATGAATTAAGAAGGAGTAAGTTTTATAAATTAGTTACAATTAGATTTCTTTCTGATGATGTCAAAAAAGGGAGAAATTAGTGTGATATTAAGGAATAATATGGGTTTTAAGTATAAAGGGGGAGAGAGACATATAATTTTATAATGCATGATGCATTTACATGGAATGTGTTCCAAATATGTTTTTATAAGCTTTCTATATCTCATGTTTTGTAATTATCAAAAAGGGAGAGATTTTTTAACCAAGGAAGTTCCAATCACAAGTTTTGATGATGATAAAATGTTATTATTACTAATGTTTAATTTTTGAAGCATTAAAAAGATATGATGAAGTAAAAGTGCAAGTTCGTGTGTTGTAGCCAAAGGTAGAAGAGCCTTCTTGAAGAAAATGAAGAATGGGACAAGTATTAAAGTGTTAAAGTGAAGATCAAGAGAAAAAGATCAAGTGTGACTAGGTTTAGGTATGTCTTTATATGTTATCCTAAACTTTATCTTAATCAATATTTGAAAGGCTCTCACATTTACATATCATTTTTACTTGAACACTTGGATATAGGTTTTGCATAAATGTTTTAGTGATTAATTGAATTTGATGATGAAATTTATATGTTAGCAATTGGTTTATAATACACATTAGTATAAAGTTGCATAATTAAGAGGATTATGTGTGATTAGTCATTAAAGAAATCCTCTTACTGACTCTAAGTACATTGAAATATTATTTATGTGTATTTGAATGTGATTAAGTTAAGTTTTCCTGTGAATTTTGGTTTATAAATGATTTGTGAAGGTTGTTAAATTTGAAAACCAATAGAATAGTAAAATTTCTTTAAATTTTCAAATGATAGGTTAAATTTTGTGTTTTTGTTGTTTGAATAAATTTTGATATTGGAAAAAGCTTAAAGTGTGATTTGTGACTTGTGTGCATTAGTTTTAAAGTAAAGAAACTTGTTTAAAATGGTTTGTATTGATTTTTTTTATTTAAAATCAAAGATTGACATAATGCTTTAATTGGTTTATAAGTCAAGTGATCTTGTGTGGTCATACTTAAACTATATTGCATGATGTTTAATTTCATTTAAAGAATGATTTGAAACTTGTTTGAAATGATTTGGAATTAAAAGAATTGAGTTTAAATTATTTTATCACATTTCATATGATTTACAAAATCTGGAGTTGCATTCGCAAAAGGATTGGTCGACCAATCTAGAATGACTAGTCGACCGATGGTTGGTCAACTGATTTATACAGACCAGTTGAATGATCCCCTAACAGAGACACCTCCAACAACTAGCTTCTGTCTAGAGTTTTAACAAAATATTTCAATCTTAAAAGATATTTTTTACCTCTAAGGACTTTAATATATTCTCAAACATGTATATATGTATCTTATATGTTTTATGAAGCTCTTAATGCCATTTTTTAAAGATTTATAAGCCTTGAAAGCTATCTTGCTGCAAATTTATTGTTTCCTATTTGTGTAAGTCTCCAAGAGTGTGATAGAGCTTTTATTTCGATTTTTAAGCTCCTATATTGTTATTTTAAGCTCAAAAGTCGGATTGCTCATAATCTATCTAGTTTTGAGTGTTCTTGAGTTGTTAATGAATTAATCCTTCGACTTCATGCTTTAAATTTATTTCTATTGCATGAATCTACTGTTAGATTAATGTTCTAGTAGGTTTTTTGTGTTGACTGTAGGTCATTTGATTGGTTAAAGACATTTGTTTCTAGGCTTGAACGTAAATGCTACATAAATTGATAGATTTTGTGGTCTTATGTTTAATTTACTCATTTGATGCTTTAATTTCATTTTTGTTACATCAATTTATTTGCGTATGATCTTTTGGAATGATAAAAGGCTTTCCATATTATTTATTTGCCTTTAGAAGTTGCAGAAATGTTTTTATTTCTTGAACTTCATTAAAATACCATAAAACTTGTGTTTTTGCTTACTAAATTTAGGAATTTAGTTTTTTTTGTTTGATGATTGTGAATAGGGATCCTCTTTATTATTAAAAAGAGTGTTAATAGGTTGCTCTTGACCTG
>JAOXYD010076090.1:0-12478 GCA_028565735.1 Pinacopodium congolense
TATTCATATTTTTTAAATTTTCTTTGTGTTTGTCTCTTTATTTGTGTCTTTTACATCTTAGTTTATCTTACTTTCATTTATTCACGGTATTTTATTTTCGCTTTCTTGCAATATTTGAAATAACATTTGCATCCCGCCCTCCTGTGGTTCGACCCTAGCTCACCATTACTGTATAGTTTGAGTAGTTAGGAATTTATTATTTGTTAGCTTACGACGAGCTCATCACATTCATATATTTTAACTTTTTATTGGTATGGAGCTAGCGGAGTGAAACTTTATCCTCATTTATTCAATAATAACACACTTTTTTTCAATTTTTAAGTATTAAACTACATGTCTTATTCCAAATTCATATAACAAACCATACAAAAGTCCTTAGAAACCAACTATCATACACAAGGGTCACTAAACACATGCAATTCACATAAAATAAAAATAAAAAGACAAGTTAAGGGCTAGAAATCAATCCAGAGTTTATCAATATTCACTATATAAAAAACATCAATTTTATGATAATACAATAATTAACAATCAACTAATAATCAAAATCATTTTAAGATGAATTATCAAAACAATAACCCTTGAATTCCCATCAATTTAAGTGTGACATGTACATCTTTCCCTTACACTTAAGTTAAATTGTCCTTCAATTGAAGGTTAAAAAAAGAAATAAAGCACAATATAAGTACAAGAAAAAAAATAGAAAAGTATTACCCTGGAAATTTTAGGTCCAAAAGTACACAAGGTTGAGAGACTCTATTCCATGTTATTTTAAATGATTTGGAGAAAAGAGACCTAAGATTGTTTCCTTCCTAAATATAAATGTTAAATACAAAATTTTTCCAAAAGTTAGATTGCAATAGATAACCAAAAGTTATATTGCAATAGATAGTATAACAAAAGAATAAAATAAAAATAACTTACACAAAAATCCTAAAAAATGCATACATTAAACATCCATATTGAAATTTAAAAATAAAAATGAAACCTAATGGAAAGAAACAAAATAAAAGACCATCAAACTTGACTACGAAGTTAAGTCTATGGGCATGACTATTAAGTATCATCTATAGGCCATCTTCTTGGATCTGTTCACGATTTCTGTAAATAACACTAAAGTAAGTGTAAATAAATCCCATTCATGCACAAAACTCAATCCACAAATGATATGCTATGTGCATATCTAATTTTTAAATGAAATAATTAGCAAGAACCCACTAAACAATATCACAACCCATAAAAAGGCAAGCGTACCTATTGAATGTAATATAGTTAGGATGAGTCTAAATGTCAAACCATAAGGGCTGCTATTACGAATGAATTCCTATCTAAATTAAGCTCGCTACTCAAAAGAGAAAGGTTAATTGATTGATATGATGATTAAAAGAAACAAAATAATTAAAATAAAATGCCTAGACAAACTTATAATAAGAAACACTTAATGATGAAGGTAGAATTCAAGTAATTAATCCCTTTGGGATGGGTACGTACTCATTTTTTATCTCGTTTCAACTCGAATTCTAGATTTATTATACTGCAAATTCCTTAATGTAAATTACACCTTTTCTAATTATGTAACTTTATTTAATCAATAAACTAGGTGAAAGTTCTCTCTATCCAAATCTATTGATTGAATGCATTAATATGTTTTATAGAAGCTATTATTTTGGCTAAGTTTACACCTAAACTAGACATCTAATATAAGCCTATCTCCAGGTTCCCATACAAGATGTTTTATTCATGGAATGATCTAATGCATATAAGAAATTTCACAATCTCAATTCATACGCATGTCAAAGATTCGAGATCAACATTTACATTTGCATAAAAATTGCATCCAAATTCATTAACATCTATAACAAAATCTAATTCAAAACTTGGAACTCACGAGTTAAGACAAGAATAATAAGAGTATTATAACCTAGAGTTCATAAAAACCGAAATCCTATAAGGAGTTTAGCTTTTATACATTGTTTCAATCACATAAACAAAAAGTATAAGGAAATAGAGAATCTCATAGTGAATCTTCTTAAATCCTTGAAATCTTGACATTGGTGTGTGAAATCCTTCCTTAATCCTTCAGGTCATGCCTCTAGATGCTTCCTCTTCCTTCAAAATTGCATGAAACCCTTTAAGAATGACCTATAACTTACTGTATGTCTCTTGTCGACTGAATGGACCTATTTTATTACAAGTCAACTGCACAAAACCTCATAATTAGGTTATTTATGTAAGTGAAAGGTGTCCAGATCATAACCAGCATCACGGTTGTGATCATGTCTGTGATTTCCACAGTGCAAAAATCATAACTAGCATCATGGGCATGATGCTACTCGTGATGCTCTAATGTTTTGTTCCTCTTTGTTTTCTCATAATATCTCTTCCATTCTTCATCTAATTGCCATGAAATTTTGTATGGGGCTTCCTTATATGTTTTTCTTGCAACCCTATCAATTTAATAACAAAATGAGCTCCAGAAATGAACTTAATGCTTTACCAAAGTCACTCGCGCAATAAATTTGGAGCTTATTTAAGCTTCTTTTATTCTTCTCTTAATGCACTCTTCATGTCTTATCATATAACCTTGAACTTTGGCGTGGAACATCATAACATATTGCTATAAGTCCTAAAATTGATCCCACACCTCTTTTACTTCCATAAATATTTTGAAAAACTCAAATGTAAATGTAATCAAATGTAACATAATATAATGTAACCACAATGCATCAAATGCTAAAATTTACATCAAAAAAAGCAAATAAGAGAGATAGGAGAAATGTTAGATTTCCTCACAACAAGCGATTCTTTAAGGGCTTTTAACTAGGCCTTAATGCTAAAGAATCATAATCCCCCTCTTTAAGTCCAAAGTCCAGGACTCATCCTTTATCTTCATTTGGTGTGTCACCTTCTTATTGCTTACTGTACTTAAAATTGGATTTTTTTTCATTACTTTTACCTCCCATACTACTTAATGAGACAAATTATTGATATGTACTTCCCATTCAATGATCAAAAGCTATAATTCCTAGAAAGTCCATATCCTTTATTGAACCAAGGATTGGTTCCACCTTTGTTTTGATGATGAGAAAATGTTGCTACTAATGTTTTATGGAGTTTGTTATGTGTAAGGATAAGAGTGATGAAAACAAGCTATTAAGTATTTAGTGAAGACTTAAAGTACATGTGTGTTAAGCCTTAATGATAAGTGTTAACCCTATGGCACCCAAGAGGGGGTGACTTGGGTGTTTAAAAAATTTCTTGTGGAATTAAAACACTTTAATCACCTTAGGTCAATTTTAATACAATGCAAGCTCTAACCAAAATTCAACTCAAATGGAATGCCAAACTTTTTGTCAATATTAAGCAAATTTAATCAATAATTAAGAAAAAAAAAATTCACAAATAAAAAAGAGTTAGGGAAGTCAAGAACACCAAGATTTATAGAGGTTCACCTATCCCAAAGATAGACCACGTCCTCTCTCTAATTACTTGTTGGAAATTCACTAACAGCAATCTTGGTTAAAGGCCAAAAGGAACCTTTTACAACAATCTTAATTCAAGGCCAAGAGGATCCTATCTAGCAATCTTGATTCTAAGGCCAAGAAGAATCTATTCATCAATCTTGATTCTAAGGCTAAGAGGAACCTGTCAATCTTGCTTTTCACAAAGAGGGAGAAGAGTAACCCTTACAACAATCTTTTATGGTAAAGAGGAGCCTTTATAATACAACCATAATTCATGGATTTTGTCCTAAAAGAACAGCCCCTAATCCAAACTCCCTTGAGCTTTAAACCAAGCTTATATAGCTTATGACAACCTTGATCAAAATCAACACAAGTCAAGGGCTCAAATGCAATAAATGCAATATGGAATGTTAATGCACAATTAAGGCCTAAAACAATCCAATTAACAATCAATTATTAATGAAATTCAAATCTTGATTTCTACAGGCCACGAGTAACCTAACAATTCTATTTTAAATGGCAAAGAGCAGCCAATAACATAACAACAATTAATCCAAAGTCATTCCCTCAATTTTGTAACCAAAGCACACCTTCTATAGTGTTTCTCTAAAGCACATTCAATAAACTCAATTATGAAAATTCTATAGGCAAAACAGAATTATAACTAGCCTCCTAGCACTTCAATAGATCATAAATGATCAAAATGAAACAATGAAAACGTGATTAATGCATTCAAAAATCATATTCGACTAATATAAACACAAACTATCAAATATAAGTAGTCTTTAAGTTCCAACCTATTAACACACAAATTTAATCACCAAAATGATGCAAATTAAATGGAATAAACCTACTGCAACATTAATCTATATGTTAATAATAAATCGCAGTAGCACACACAATTTTAGCACATCAATTGAATAATCAAAATCAAGCACAAAGCTAGATTGCTCAAACTTGGACAGCTTTGAGCAACCTGCAAAGATTAAGCTTAAACAAATAATATAATGACTTTAAAATCAAAATAAAAATACTAGCACACTCCTATAACCTTACGAAAACTCAAAACAATAAATTTGTGCACCCAGAATCTGATTAAAATCGAAAATCAAATTGCTCAAAGGTGCTGTATAGAAAACTTGACAGTTTTGGACAGTTTGTGTTCTTTGAACTCAAACACACAATTTGAGTGCTTAAAAATTGAAGAAAAGATCCTATATACTCTTGAGAAGCAAAACGTCTATAGTAATTTTGAAGTAATAAAAATAGTTTTGCAAGCTCAAAATTGAGGAACTTAGAAGTTCAGAAAAGTTGAACCAAAACAGAGACAATTTTGATATGTTGATCTTTGAAAGCTCAATACAAATGAAATAATGAATCCAAAATTCAACTAAAACCCTTGTAAGATTCATCTAGGTATAAACTAACAGAAAACCTAAATTTTGCAACACTAGAAACTGATTTAAAATATGAAATATGAATTGAATGAAGGCTTTATAGAAAAGAAGCAAAGCTTTGAATATTTTAGAGGTTCTAAACTTGTTAAATCTGTTTAGAAAGAATATATATAGTCTTGGGAGAGGTTTGGAGTCGTTAGAAACAAAAACCAACCGTTTATGAGGTTAAAAAGTCGTTTAGTCCAAAAACCAAAAACTAGATATTGGAGTCTAAGCTATTAACAACGCCATCTAGGATTATCGACGGTGTCGTTGTTCATAGAACATACCGTCGTTGATGCTCTTGGACAGGGGGGATAAATGAACCTTCATCAGGGTGTCGTTAATGAAGATCACCCCACCATTTATATCCAGAAAACATGAGAAAAATACTTCAAACCATCTCCAAAACATTCCAAACAAATTCCTAACAATAAACAACACTTCAAGCAAGTTTTAAAGCATAATTCAAGGTTGTTTCAATCATCAAAAGATTTCAATCAGTTCAAAACATAATATTTGCCTTGATTATAAAAACTTTTCATTTTAACCAACTTTAAAACCTTTTCAATCAATTCTTAAATCATTCATAAACCAAAATTCATAATACAAAGATATTCAATCAAATTAAAAAATATATAAACAAAACTTAAACAGTATTTCAATTCACTTAAAATCATCAAGGAGCATACACTAAAACAATTTCATCACATTACTTCTTGATTATGTAACATGTAGCCTATATATCAACTTACTTCACTTCCTAATGTATCAAAGCCAATCAAGTTCAATTAATCACTAAAACCACAATTTAACTCTTATACACCTATATGCAAATGATCCTGTAAATGTGAGAGCCCTTTTCAAGCATTGATTAAGATCAAGAGGACTTACAACTTAAGACCTTTCCTAAGCCTAACCAAGCTTGATCTTCTTTCTTTTTATCTTCAAGCTTCTCTTAGTCTTCAATCTTGATCATCACTTGATCTATCAACACTTGAACTTTATCATTTGATCCTTGATATCCAAGCTCTTAATCATCTTCTTACTTATCTTACTTATCTTTAAGATGGCTCTTCTACCTTAGGCTCCATACATATGCTCTTACACTTTACACATCAACCTATCTTATAAACATTTCAAAATTTCAAATATTAGTAAGAATAATATTTTGTCATCATCAAAACACCTGATTAAAACCAAATTGGTTCAACAATAAGCGATGTGTATGGAATGCATGAAGTATGTTAGAGAGGTATGAATACCAAGTTGATAAGAAGAGAAGCATTGAAGTTAATCTTGAAAATTGAAGATAAAAGATCAAGTTCAAAAGTATAATTTCATAGGCTTTTAGTGTAAGCCTTTTTGTAAGTCATCTTTAGTCCTACCATATGTTGAAAGGGTTCAATCATTCATATACATTCATGTTTAGTATGTTGCATATAGGATGGATAATTAAGAGGTGATATTTGTGTTTGATGAGTCTGGAAATCCTTTAGATGATTGGATGACTTATGAATTATGAGTTAAGTATGACTTATGATATTAAGTCTTGTCTTGTATGAATTGGATAAAGATTGTTTGAATTGGGAGTTGCATGAATTGGTTAGATTAATATGATAAGGCAATTTGGTAAGATGAATTAATTTTGTTGTGAATAATTATGAAATTTACGTTATGATATATTTGGTATTGATTGGTTTATGTTAAAATGTGTCTGATTGGATTAAGTTTGGATGGTTTAGGCTGAGCTAGGTCGAGGAAGCTTCGATCATAAAGGGATCGATCGACTGAGTGAAATGGATTAATTGACCAATCAGTTGACCGTTCAATCAACAAAATTTGATGAAAATGTAATAGTAACTTAGAAACATTCTAATTTTTGCAACGGTAATAACAATTAATATTAAGGAATGATGATCAATAGTAATATAATCGGTCTGTTGAGAATTTTTTGTATAAATATATGTTGTTTATGTAGTTTTTAATGCGAGAAAAATAAAAAGCCTTCATACATTTAAATTAAGCATTATTGAGTATTGTTTGTGAGTTTACATGTGAAGTTGAGTTTTAGAGTGTTTTGTGTTTTGCATTTCATTCACAAGGTTTTATGTGAGCCCTTATACACCTTAGTAAGTATAAATTGACGTTTCTGTAATGTATCTTTGTGAGAAGTGAAATTTTGTGAGTTTTCAAAGGTTATTCTTGAGTTATAAAAGAAAAGTATTGTAGAGTTATTCTTAAGCCTTGAAAAAAGAAGAGTGTTATGATGGTATCCTTTAGCTTTAGAAAAGGGAGTGATAGGTTATTCCTTAGCCTTAAAAGGAAGAGTGAAGGTTATCCTTGAGCCTTAAAAAAGGATTATATTATTAACATTATATTTGTCTTAGTGCAATAGTGAAAAATCTCAACAAGTGGTGTTGAGGACTAAATATAGGGGTAAGTAGACTGCTCTGAACTAAGATAAATTGTTTGTGTCTCTCTTCCTTACTCTTTTACTTTTATGTACTTATTTTTTTTACTATTTAATTTATTGTTATTATTTAATTTGATAAATTAGAATTGTTGTTTAACTTCCGCGTTTAAATAAATTGGTAAAATATTAGGTTATGTAATATAGAAGAATTTTTAAATACCTAATTCACACCCCCCTTAGGTTCCATATAGGACTAACAGTTGGTATCAGAGCATAGGCCCTGCATTGGTTTAATTCTAAAGAATTGGTTAATAAAGATTATGGTACCTAGTTTAGATGCACCCCCTTTATTTAATGGAAATAATTTTAAAGATTTAAAAATTAGAATGAAAACTTATTTATTAAAATCTAGGAGAAAATTATTGGAAAATCATAGAAAAGGATCCTTATATGCCTTCAAAGCCCATAAAAATTTTAACATTCAAAGACATTAAAATTGGATGATGTTGAACATAAGCTTATTTCATTTAATTATAAGGTTATGGATATTTTTATATCTGCCATAAGTGTACAAGTGTTTGAAAAAATTACATCAAGATGTGAAAGTGCTTAAAAAGTATGGCATGCATTAACACAAAGAAGTAGCCTTCTTATGCTTCGTGGATGATGAGGTACATACTTCCATAGCTCGCTGTGATAATGACATACCTTTTTGTTCTAAATCTCATGATAATGATGATGAATGTGATATAGAATATACTTAGAAGAATTGTTAGAATATATAGAATCATTGGCAAAGAAGAAAAAGAAGTGGTATGATAAGTATAACGAGACCTCCACCTCCAAATTACTTAATGAATGTACATTAGAAAATGAGATGTTTAGAAAAGAAGGAGAATCAAAGAATGCAATGGAATGTGAGATGCAAAAATTGATAGAAGAGAATAAAAATCTAAAGAATAAATTAGAATTGATAAATGTGGATCGTGGTGAAGTTAAAATGATAGAGGAAAATGAATTACTTTGAATGATGATAGATTCCCTTAATGATTCATTTGGTAAATTCACTAAAGGGGATGAGAAATTATCAAACATATTCAGTGGACAAAAAGTTATAAATGATAGACATGGTTTATGTTATATTAGTGATAATGGGCCTTCTTCTAATATGACTAAATTTGTAAAAGGAAAGAACTTAAATAAAAAAGAAACAAGGCCATCCATTAAAAAATTTTCTAGGCCTTCATCATCTAGCTCTCATCATAGCAAGAATCATCATGCATTTTTGTACACATCAAGACCATTATATAGAAATAATGTGCATATGCCTAAAAGGAGACATAATTTCTTTGTTAATGAACATCATCAAAATGATGCATATAGGCTTTGTACTTCATATGCTCCTCATGATCATATATATGCCTCTAGAAATTTCTATAATGCCCATCCTAGGACATTGAATGCATCTCATCCGTATCCTAGACAAGAATTTTATCAAAGACAAATGTTTAGACCTAGAAATGCATATAGAACTAACATGAGATCTCATTATCACTATTATGATGCATCTAAGAGTTTTAATGATCCTAGACCAAGACATTAACATAGAAATGCATATAGGTCATGTGTCCCACTATTTTGTCATTCTTGTGAACGTTTCAGGTGTGTTCAATATTCTTGTTATGATCATTTAAGAAATGAATGTTTTTCCTAATGGACGAGATATGTATGAAACTAACTATCAAGGACCCAAGATCATATGGATACCAAAAATTCTTTAAATCTATTCTATAGGGTTTTAATTTATAGGTTTTTAATGTTATCCTCAAAAGAATAAAAGGAAAATCACTAACACACATGTTGTTGAACAAAGGAAGTGAAAAATCTAAGAAATGAAATTGGTGATAAACTTAAAATAGAGGTATGCCTTGAACTTAAAATTACAAGATTCATTATTACGTGATATTTTAAATGCTTGTTGCTTTGATTATTAATTGAATAATTGCAATTTTGAAAATAAAACTTGCTTGAGGATTTTACTTGAATTATTTTTGTTCTATCCCATTTGTTTGTAGTTCATGTGGCATCAACATATCAGGTCAGTAGAATAAACAAAGTATATCGATCAACCTAAGGATGGTTAACCGATACCTCATTAAGTCATGTTTTAGCTTCTTTTAAAAGGTTTTTGTTTATTGCTACCTTTTTTTTTCTTCTACCACTTATTCCTGCTTCCCCCAAAATCTCAAATCTCTTCCTCTCATCATGTTTACTTCTTTCTTTCTCCTATTTATGAGTTTGCCTCTATAGAATCTTTCTTTCTCCCTTTCAATCTTGAATAATGTTTTGAATTATGTTTGCTTAGGTTGTTCTTAGGAACAAATTTCATAGATTATTATCCCTAATTGATGATTGATGCTTTTGAAGTTCTTAATTAAAAATTTTAAATGTTGACGTGTTTTGTATTAGAAATCATGAATAGGAATGCATGAATATGATCTTTAAATTTCTTTATTTCATTAAGTAATTTTGTAATTGGTTGAAGAGCCTTTTCAATGACATTCTTATATGATTAGATTTTACATGCTTAGGTAAATTGAAACTGATGACTTAATAAATGTCATAATATGATTATTTTAAGTGCTTCTTGGATGATTAGATGCTTTATAGAATACATGGTTTCTTTTTGCATTTGTAAGCATGAAAAAATATGTTTTAAGCATATTCTCAATAATCATGATTTTTGACATTTTAATCCCTCTCATGTATTTTAAAATTTACACCTACATATATTTCTTTCATTGAGGGGAAGCTTATTGTTGGCATTGATTTGGTATCTCTAATTATCCTCAATTAATCAATAAATTCACATGCAATTCCAATCTAAATCTAAATCAACTTAACGGTATTGCACCGATCACAAGTAATAAAATCAAGCACATTTAAGACTCTAAAATGTTGAACCCACTGAGAACTAATGGTATGACTACTAAGGCACTTGGATTACAATTATCTAAGGAACTCAAGAGCTTTGAAACTAAGGGTTTAGTTGACTCAATTAAATTAAAAATGCCTAAAAGCTTTCCTAGCAATGTTATGAATTCCAAATTGCTTAAAGATCACTTAAATGGTTAATTAGCTTAGGATTAGGCTTCAAATGATTAATTGAGTTCTAAGTTGGATTAAAATGACTAGTCTAGGGCCTTTACTAAATCAAGAAATTTCTATGGTTAAGTCAACACCTTATTTCTAACCATCCTAAATCGATCTTTGGTTATTTCATAAATTAATAGGCATTAGGCTTAAAGTTCAAAAAGTTCTAATCCTAAATTCCTATTCAAGATTAGTGTCCTCATGATAATCAAGGTAAATTTCTCGAATCCTTAAATTAAACCAGTTGGTTTACTATATTTTTCCATGATTAAAGTAGATATTGTCTGATGTTTAACCATCTTAAATCACACTTTAAGTGACCAACTCAAAATAAGCATTATAATCTCAAAATAAACAAAGATTGACATTCAATCATGTTATAGAGGTTCAATAAATCCATTCAAGAGCCTATCCAAAGCTAGGGAACAGATTAAAACATTACAAACCATAATAAATGATAGATTCAAACATTAAATAGATGTTCTCGCATAAATATAGAAGGAGTAAGAAAACAAGTAATTAAAGGCTTAGATTGAACTAAATGATGCTTCAAATGGATAGATAGCCTTCAAGAATGTTTACAAACGGTGTAGATCATTAATACAACCTGAAAACACCAATAACAAAGCTAGAAAAGAAAGAACAAAGGAAAAAACCTAACCTAAAGAGAAAAAGAAGAAAATCTAAGATAAATCTCTTAATTAAGAACTATAATCTGTGTTAACTTGCATGAAATTAGGTTTGCTAGCTTCATATATCTGTCCTATGCAAGTGAAAAGCAAGTGGAAAAGTTGAAGCAACTGGCTCCTCAAGTTACATCTAAAAATATTGTGATAGTTACTTAAATGACGCTTGAAAAAAATCACAATGACACTGTTTAGTTACTACCGTTTGAATCTTAAAGCTGACTAAAGCATGAGGCTGGAGGATTAAAGTGTGGGTTGTAATACCTAGCGATCTTTCTTCTTGTTTAGCTCCTTTTTTATTCTTTTCTTGGATTTCCATTTGAATTTGTTGTTAATATGCAAATAGAATAATTTAAGACAGAATTTAAATGACATAACATCAAAATAGGGGATGAATTACATTAGAAGATCATGAAACTCTATATGAAACAAGCATTTATCACTTATAAGTTTTATAGAAGATGGAGGATTCATTTCTTTTACAAAATTATTTACTAAAAAATTTTAATGAATTACATCTATGCATTAGTTTATTATATGGGTATGAAAGTTTAATAATGCATTAAAATCCTTGAATCTAGGCATCATGCATTTTATAAAATTTTATAACAAGGCATCTAGATCTTACGTTATTCATATTGAGCATGACATTTCATTTAAGTTGCATATTTGATTTTCAAATTTTCAAATTTTGTGTTTTGATAAATTCGTGGTATTAGTTTTCAAAATTGGGGGAGTAGTACTTATTTGTAATCTTTTTATGAAAGCGGAGTTTCGTATGATACTTTTGAAATTAAAATTTATTTGTCTTGCTTATCCCTTTCATATGCTCTCGTGATATGAATGTTTTAAATCACAATACATGAATTTAGAAATGATGTAGTTATGTTTGAATTTGAATAATGATTATGAATTTAATGTCGTATAACTCTCTTCATGCATTTAATATCTTACTATGGAAGTTTAAATTATTGAAAATTGGGATTGCTTATATTTTGGGGGAGTCACTCGTTTGAAATTTTTAATAATTTTCAAAATTTCAAGGTTTATGGAAATTATTACATGATTAACTTTAGGAGAGTTATCAAATTATAGAGTCTAGATGATTTTGTAATAAAGTTGAGATTGTTGAAATAATTTTGGAATTGTATCGAGTATGAAGCAATTTAATTGGTATGTTAAAATTATTTGCATCTTAAGTTATGGTGTTAATTCGATTTTTGATTAATTCCTTGTTTTCGACTATGTATAAAGGGGAAGTATCGGAGGAGCACATTCAAGAATTGTCTCAGGATGTCCAGGAATGAAAGTTTAAACTATGTA
>JAOXYD010076130.1:0-12475 GCA_028565735.1 Pinacopodium congolense
TTACAATCTTACTTTCCAAGGGTGAAGAGTAACCCACAACAACAATCTTACTTTCTAAGGTGAAGAGTAACCTATCCTAAATCTTTTCAAGGCAAAGAGAAGCCTATATAATTCACAAATAACAAAAATATTTAATTCCCCCAAATTCAAGTAACTAGATATATCTTGAAAGGCGTTTCACTCAATGCACAATTAAACTATGGTCTTTGGCTTTCAATAAATGATATGAATGAATGATGACAATCTTGAAAGCCTAAACAAACTTAGTATAGCAGAAATTAAGCATAAAAACATGCATATGTTTAAGTAATATGATCAAGATAGATTAATTACAAAATCTAGATAGTTTAAGCACTCTATGAATATTCAGTTCAAAACACAAATATAAGTGTTTAAAAATCAAACCAAAAACAGCTTATGTGAACTAATTACAATAAATGTATTCATCCAAAATTGATTTATATGATGAAAATTGTGATTAAATAAATAACATCAAAAAATGGACAATTTTGATGTATAGATAAACTTATGCACATAAATGATGAAATATCCAATCAAAAATTCAAAACTAAGAATAATCTGACTCATAAGAACTTAAACACATATAAAACAGTAATAACAAACACAAAGAAATAGATTAACCAAGTTGAAATCGAAATCAAACTTAAAATAGTGAAAACAAGAGCTATCTTGAAGTATATGAATATTCTAGCTCAATGATAACTTAAACAGGCCTAAAAAATTTGACATAAGATTCAAATACAATCTAGAGACCTTAAGAAATCTAAAAACTCTAATAACATGATTTTAGAAACAGGTTTTATCACCTAGAATCGAGATTCAAGCTAGAGCAGTCTCAACAGAGATAGTTTTGATAGATGAATGATTTCTAGCTTTAATATGATGAAACAACCTTTCTAAAATGTAAAAGATGGATCAAATAAACTCTTAAATACTCAAGCAAGATATTAAATACAATTTTGCACACCCAAAAACACAAATTGACAGCAAACAATCGATTGAGAATAAGTGTACTGAAAACTTGGGCAGCTTGAGGCTTTTGAGAGATTCATAAGGTTTGATCAGTTTTTAGAGAGTCTAGAGTATCAAAATTTGTTTCTAAAGAATATATATAGTGTTTGAAGGCTTAAGGAGGGTTTTTAATACATTATAATGAAGAAAAAAGGATAAGCCCCGAAAGAGGAAACTAGCCATTAGAGTATGACCCTTTAACGACACCTTCTGGGTTGATCAACGACGTCGTTGTTCATAGAACATGCCGCTGTTGATGCTCTTGGAGAAAGGGTGATTAATGGAACTTAAGTAAGGTGTCATTGATGATGCTCAGCCCATCGTTGACTGTCTAGAAAACACAACATATGCTGAATAATTGACTTTAAACATTTTCAAAGAAGTTCCCAATAATAATTGAAACTTAAAACACCTTTTAAATCATATATGGAAGCTATATGAATGATTAAATACCTTCAAACAATTCAAACACATGAATTAGCCTATGAATTGAGATAATATGCACTTTTGACATTTGAAATGTACTGCATGATCAAACTTAAGCCCTTAGGTCAATTGAATATAAAGTAAAACTTACAAATATATTTGAAACAACCTATCTAAGGTCTTGAAACTTCCAATTTATTTAAATTTCCATTATATTCAAATTTGACCTTCAAACTCCAAACTTTCCATAATGGATTCTTCTTCAAACATACCTTTCTTTAATATTAACATCATAAACTCAAACCATTAGTAATCAAACATGTTTTGTTATTATCAAAGTCAAGATTGGAAGCTCCCTTGGTTCAACAGATGGCATAATATTTTATTTGATCATCATTTGCATTAAATTTAAACTTAGCCTATTAGATCGTTCCCAATCCTCATAATAAGACTTGTTAGCTTCAGAACTAGTCTTGGTTATGGCTATGTGCCTTGCATCTGAAACTATGGCTAAATCCAAATCCATTACACCTAGGTAGAACTACATTTGTTCAGACCAATCCGTATAGTTCAAATCATTGAACTTGATAAGCCCATTTCCTAAAGCAACAAATTAGTCAATAATGCAAACATAACATATAGCTCACGCATTAATGCTTTGAGTAAACCTAAATGGATTCAGACTAACTAGTAACTTTGATTATGTATTTAAATTCTCCTTTGAGTGATATTTAAATACATAGCTATAACCTATAAAGATGCCAATAAAATACACTGTAATAGACAATTAATCATATTCTAGTCAATATGTATGTTATCTTTGAATATACAATCATATTAACCAAACATGTTGATAAGTTCCTTTAATGTCATTAATCATAAGCAATGGTCCACCTTTGGGGACCTCCTAACTTTATAATTAATGATCTCAATTATTCAATAAAATATTTTATGTCATTTAATAGCATCATATCAATATGAACAATTGAAAATTGACTATTAAATGTTTAAAAATATTCCCAATCTAGGCCACTTTGGAGACTAATAAGCTTTTCATGCGTTAAACATTTAATTGGACAATTATCATACATAACGAAATTTAATTTAATTAGTTTTAGTCACTTTGGTGACTAAAAACTATTCTAACTTACCATAATGTCATGTATTACATTAAACATATAATATAAAATTTTAATTCCAAATATTGTATAATATAAAATATTCAATGTACTAAATAAAACATATAATATGGCACTAAATTTCTATAATTATATTATACATAGAAAAATATGTGCAACATTTATGCATACTAATTAAAATTAATTAAAAATAAATCAATTAATTATTCCATTAATTGATTATCTAATTATGACCCAAAATAAAATAAAATAAAATACTTTACTTAGGTCTAAAATTAAATCCCATAAGTCAATTAATTGTCTCTTTCATGACCTAAAATAAAACTTGAATTAAAGTCTAAAAGGAATCTTTAAGGTTAAGTCCAAATCAATTAGTTAGCCCAAAATTAAAACACTTAATAAGGCTCCAAATAAACCTGTATGGAAAAGTAGGGCCCAATGGCAGAAAAGACAAGGCCCAAGATGCTACAAGCCTGCTAGTACGTGTGCTGCACACGCCAGAGCTGGCGGGTAGGCTCGTACAGCTCATGTGCCATCCGTTCCAGCGCTTGTCAGGGCTAACAAGTGCATGCCTCACCTTCCTCCTTCAGAACCACCTCTGGATTTTTTTTTAACATTTCAGTTGTTCTTTCATGGCTTTTCTTTGCAAGTTTTGAATCCTAAAACCAAAGCCTCCCATGCTTAGCCACCAAGACTCAATTCAATGGACAAAATCACACGAATCTGAGTTCCCTCTCTCTAGAAAGAAATACCTAGAAAATGCATAAACAAAATCTTTAGCCTCTAGTTTGTTTTTTCGTTTTCAATCTCACAGTAATTATTAGTTTCATGTTCTGATTTTACTTTCGTTTTCATTCTATTGAAGGGCAAATCAACAGAAAATTTCAAAAGTGACTTTTTGTTTTGGAATAAAATTAATATGTCTAGAACAATTAGCACATAACGTTGGAAATAATTAAAGCAGTTCTAAATGTATAGGAGACAAAATAGAAACCAAAAGAAAACTCAATAACTTCATGCAAACTATGCTCTGATACCAATTGAAAGCATTTATCAGGATCGATTAATACACAATAAACATACTTTTTTCCATGATTTCTGAATTTATTTCTTGAAGTCTGTTTATTCCCTTCTACCTTTGGTTTATGTTACTCTTAATGGTTAGAGAACTAATATTGCATTATCTATTATTGATCTATTGATCATAACTGTAGAAATTCAATTTAAAGGTTTAAAGGAGAGGGAAATGGGTCTAAGAGTCTATCTTAGTCCAAATCATGTAATACCCAATAACCATCATTTTGTGCCTATTCATTGGACTCAGTTAATTCATTACATAGGCCACATTAATTATAAATTAAGCTAAAAAGTTGTTTTCATTTCCCATTCTAATTGTGTCTACTTTGCAAACTAAGTTTCCTTGATGACCTTATAATAATATATTGATCTTTCATGAGAAATTTTAGGTATTTTTAATTGAACTTTGTTGCGTATCACTTTTTTCTTTGATATATTGCAAAGCATGTAGTTAATCACTTTGAGAAGTGAATAAAACCTACATCAGGTCATACCAGTACAAATATAACATTCTATACAAGTTTCAATGGCTTAGTATTTTAGATGACAGTAGATTTTATCTAGTCTGGTGCTTAATAATGTTATGAAGGCAACCTTTTCTCATTCAACTTTGTGAAAAAAAAAAAACTTTTTGTTAGCCATATTAGTAAAAACTTTGCGGCTCATAGCTAGAGTGTAGGAATCATTAGATTTTGGCATCTTACTTGAAGATGCATATCACTCTTTACCTGCAGTTGGCTGTATGGCATTCAACTGACACACTGAGAATTGACTAAGTTCATTTTAGAACTTTATAAAAGCAGCATTTGTTATTTCAATAGAGTTTTGTTCAGTGGTCATCACTAATTTCCTTTTAATAGGCTAATAATGAGGTTGCAATACTAGATTTTTGTTAGAAATTTGGGGTGGAGTAAAATACATAGAAATAAGATAAGAGAAAAGAGGGCTACGAGAGAAAAATAGAATGCAAATGTCTTCATTTATAAAAGTGAAATAAAATGTCGTTAAATAGGCTTTAAAATATTAATAAATTTAATTAAACTAAATCAAAATATATGATACTGAATAAATTAAATCAAACAAAATATTTAGAAAATCTAGGAACTATTAACTATCTATCTAAAGACTCAGTCAAAGATAATTCAAAATTTGAATTATTTTCAACTCTCCCTTAATTAAAAAATTTTTAAAATTAAAATTACAATTTCAGGAACACTTCTCTCGGTATCTTTAAATTTGTGAAACACTTCTCTTTACCATGTGATGCACTTCTCATCACTATCCATATTTGTTGATACACTTTTCACCAACTTTCAATTGTTGGAGTACTTCTCTAAAAAAAAAAATTTCTTGGTGCACTTTTCATCAATTTGTTGATGTACTTTCTCATCAACCTTTCATTATTGAAGCAATTCCCTTCTTTAGTCATCTCTTTATCTTTCATCTTGACATATCAAACTTATTCACAATTCCTTTAAGATCGATGAGGATTCTGATATCATGTTGAAAATTTAGGGTGGAGTAAAATACATAGAAATAAAATAAGAGAAAAGAAGGCTACGAGAGAAAAATAGAATGCTAATGTTTTCATTTATAAAAGTGAAATAACATATCTTTAAATAGACTTTAGAATATTAATAAATTTAAACAAATTAAATAAAAATATATGATACTGAATAAATTAAATTAAATAGAAAATTTAAAAATTATCAATTATTTATTTAAAGATTTGGTCAAAGATAATTTAAATTTTAAATTATTTTCAACAATTTTGTTGGAGATCCCTTCACTCTTGCATCGTATGTAGTTGAAGGCCGCTCATCAAAGAACTTTATCAAGATAAAAAGATTAGCTTTCTCCCAGCCAAAGGTAATTTAGGTGCACCTTTTCTCTGATTTCTTTGAGTATGGATTTCTGTGGAATTTGTCATTGAAGTTCGTAGCCACTATGTTTCTTTCCTCTCAGGTTCTACATGCGTTACTTCACAAATTTGCAGTCTCAATGGCAAAGTATATCCAATATCAAGCTGACAATGGAGCTCAAGCAGTTCAAATTTTTGACTCCTGGGTCACTGAGCTTAGTCCTGTGGATTTTGAGGAGTTCAGTCTTCCATACTTGAGGTACGTTGTGGATACTGTGAAAAAAACGCATCCATCTCTCCCGCTAATTCTCTATGCACGTGGTTCCGGAGGCTTGCTTGAAAGACTAGCTTTAACGGGTGTAGACGTAGTTAGGTTGGAGTGGTCTGTTGATATTGCAGAGGGTAGGAAGCGGTTGGGATCTGACATGGCAGTTCAGGGGAATGTAGATCCTTGTGTCCTCTTTGGGTCAAAGGAGTTCATCACAAACAGGATAAACGATGTTGTAAGGAAAGCTGGTAAGAGAAAACACATTTTGAATCTTGGTCATGGTATAGTAGTAGGAACACCAGGGGAGAATGTTGCCCATTTCATTAAGGTTGCTAAAGGGATCAGATATTAAAACTTGGTGTAAAATTTGTTGATGATTTATGGTAGCTGAGACTAGATTCCCACCAATAAGTAGTTGGTTTTTTTTTTTTCTTGTTTGTTATACTTTCTATTTTGAATGGTGCTGAGTAATTGTCATTGTTGAAGGAAACATTGGAAATTAGCATATCCAGGAAAAAAACATATATATATATATCCTTCGACATTGCCAAATTTAGAGTTGGATTTGGCGATGGCCTTGGATTCCATTTGGTAATTAAGAATAATTGTAGCTTTATCCAAATAAGAAAATAGAGTTTTTCTTTTTTTTAAAAAGAAAGAAATAGATAAGCCCGAGCTGGAGTCTGGCTAACTAACTACAGGAGGATGCAAAACCAACTAAAAGTTGGAATCTTGAAGCCTTCATCCAAAGCCATTATTGACCAGCTGGCACGTACGTAGAAAGTAGCTATATCCGTCCCATGTGCATGTCTCACGCCACGTTTCTTGGGTGTTCTCAGTTGGATTTAAGAAATATAAAAAGGGTCAGGAATTGGAAGAAATATTAGCGAGAGGGAAAGAAGGAGAGATAATTTCTCTCTCTTGCTTCCCTGTCGACTGTGCCAATGTAGATTGAAACCAGATCAAACACCGTCACTGAGATTTTGGTTAAATCAAGCTCTAACCATCATTCTGTGTGTGGAAATAAAGACATATTAGAAGATTCACTTATCGTAAGTAATGCTTTGTGTCTTTTTTTTTAATTGCGTAGAATGTAGAAGATGGCTCGTAATTGTGTATGCTACCACGTGCTTTCTGTTGTTTTTTTTTTTTTTCAAAATGCGCTTCAAGTCGTTTTCCGCTGTTAACAAACGCTTTACCAATTGTTTGCTTTTTCTTCTCATTTCCTTTTCTTCATTTGCTTGTTTCTTCTTTGTCTTCTCGACCTATTGGTTTATGTGTTCACTGATAATTATCTTAAATAATGTGAAAATTTTCCTTCCTTCTTCTTATGATATGCTCCGTAGTTCACTCTAGGAGTGCATTTCAGCTTAGCAGACATTCCCTTTTTCTTGTTCGTCATAATCTAAATAAAAATAACTTTATAAAATTTCAATATTAAGTTAAGCCTTCCATCGTCTTTGCAACTATTGAATTAAATTCAGGGACAAGGAAATGAACACGGATGAGGAGGCTTAAGCACTTCATGAGTGCCATCCGTGTTAGCAATCACGAGGACAAGTATCCACCTCCCTGAAAGGTGTGCTTGTACTTTGGCGGTTCCTCTTGCTGGAAATTCTGCCGGCATTGAAGCTGCCTGTCCTTAGTCATACGTAAGGTTGGATGATCAAGAAACCAAGGATTATCGTCTCTTTGGCCTCTAACAGGACAAAAGCTCAATTCAAATAGGGAATTTGTTGTATCGTAGTAAAACCTTCACTAAGCTGGTTGATTTCTTTAGTTAACTCCTCTGACAAGTGCTGGTGTGGGAATTCCATTCATCTCTACCACAGACCAGCAGTGAGAATGGTAAGTAAAAGTAAAGTGCTGTTGCAAAAGTACGAGTTGGGTAGATTTTTAGGCGAAGGCAACTTTGCTAAGGTATACCACGCAAAGAACCTTAAAACTGGACAGAATGTGGCCGTCAAAGTCATGGATAAGGAGAAGATTCTGAACGTAGGACTGATTGGTCAGATCAAACGAGAGATATCTGTCATGAAAATGGTTAAACACCCAAATGTTTTGCAGCTTTATGAGGTTTTGGCCTCCAAAACTAAGATTTACTTTGTCTTAGAGTATGCCAAAGGTGGTGAGCTCCTAAACAAGATATTAAAGGGAAGGCTAAAGGAGAATGCAGCAAGGAAGTACTTTCAGCAACTAATCAGTGCAGTTGATTTCTGTCACAGCAGAGGTGTTTATCACAGAGATTTGAAACTAGAGAACTTACTAGTGGATGAGAACGGAGTATTGAAGGTATCAGATTTTGGATTAAGTGCTCTTGCTGATGCAAAGCGTCAAGATGGCTTGCTTCACACGTCCTGTGGAACCCCTGCATACATAGCCCCAGAAGTTTTGTACGGTAGAGGCTACGATGGAGCCAAAGCTGACATTTGGTCGTGCGGTGTGATCTTATATGTTTTGTTGGCTGGTTATCTCCCATTTTATGATGCCAATCTTGTAGTGATGTATGGGAAAATACGCAAGGCAGAGTACGAGTTCCCAAGGTGGTTTCGTCCTGAGGTGTGCATGTTGTTATCTACAATCCTTGATGCAGACCCATGTAATAGGCCTTCTATTGCTAATATTGTGGAATCCCCCTGGCTTAGAAGACTTGATCTTCAAGTCGATGATGCATGTTTTTGTCCTTATGGAAATAATGGTGCTCCTGCAGAAGAGAACAAGCCCACCATTTTGAATGCTTTTGATATAATTTCTCTTTCGGAAGGGCTTGACTTGTCTGGGTTATTTTCCGAAAATGAACTAAAGAACGAAACAAGGTTTACATCAATGCACTCGGCTTCAGAAATCATATCTAAACTAGAGGACATTGCTAGGCTTGAGAGACTGAAAGTAATCAAGAATGATGGGAGGGTTTTGAGATTGGAGGGAAAGAAAGGAAGAAAAGGCTCATTTTTTATTGATGCAGAGATATACGAGATCACTCCTTCTGCTTATTTGGTAGAGCTGAGAAGTTCTGATGGTGATACACTAGAATACCGGCATATATTGGAAGAAGCCATTAAACCAGCTCTTAAAGACATTGTCCACTCGTGGAAGTGAGCAGACAACAAGAATTGTAACAGTAACATGTAATTAAATCCTTCCTTCAATGCTGGTTTTCATAGTAATAAAATATCCTTGTCGAATACATCCTTATATTTGCTTCAAGAATGTGCTCAGCCCTTGCATTATTTTCTATAGTTGTTTCTGTGTCTGTTTGCCCTTCAAGACATTCATTATCAGAATAATAACCAATTAGAGATAGAAAAATTAGGCACTTACAATTATGAGATAAGCATATGTCTAACTGATGCAGGGGGAAAAAAAACAAAGAACAAAAATTTTAAAATATTTAATTACTAATTACCCAAAATATGCTTAAGAGTTTGGCATAAGATTTTATTTATGGAAGTCTAACAAGAAAACTAAAATAAAATTAGGAAACCTTAATTAATAATAATTTTAGCTACTGAATTTTAATTAAATTAAAATGTAAATTTAATAAAAACTTATATAGGTTTTTTTTTTTAGTATAGATAAAAGTGCTTTGAACTTAGATATGATATTTTGTTGAAGTGAGTTTTTTTTTTAATTTGTCATCATTTTCTCCCAACTTGAAAAGAAACTCTGCTCCGAAAAGTGAAATGAAAGATACAAATTGAACAAGACAATTTCAATTGGCGAAGTTCCTCCTCACTAACCAAGTAACATCATAATTAAGACGTCAACTCCATTTGACAACAATGGAAGGAAACCCACCTTCCTTTGAACAAGCAAACTCTTTACCTAACCACTTCTTTAGCGTATATAAACAAGGTACTAGAGCTTTATCTTTATCAATTTCACTTGTAGAAACTGTTTAAGGCAAAGTAAGAGGCTCAGAAGTGTCCCTATAAGATACCAAATGCTCTATATAGAAACTATGATTAATATCCGTGTCATTAAGAAAATTCAAAAAATATGAATTAGATCCAAGTTTACGGATGGTAGTGTTAGGGCCAATGGCTTCTTTCAAAAATATTTTCAAATCCTTTTAAAATAAATGTGAACCATGACACAATTATCAACATGAAATTTCGTGGTCCTATACTGCACATTAAAAGTGTGAAATTCCACATGGGAAGTTGGTGTCATGCAATGTAAGTAGTAGGCAAAATTAAATACCAATATCTTGTTTCCCCCTTACCATGCATCGGAACATATAATCTAAACTACAATTAACAATTCAGTTTAATCATCACTTTTTAATATCTTAGAGAAAATCTTTATTTTCATTTTTTAAAGAATTTTTAAATATCTTAATATTGTGTCTTTAAAAAATAAGTAAAAATTTAGCATCTCTATTAGGCATAATAGTGGAAGGTAAGGCATGCAATTTTACAACTTCTCTAAACAACTTAGTAATATGTGAAATATAACCAATTTTGTTAATAAAGTGGTTCCATCTTTCCATCTTTGAAACTATGTCATCCACGACTAAAATAGAATCATGTCCTCTAGTTTTCCTAAATAAATCAAGAATAAAATATCTGTTAGTATCCCTTCAAGAGTCACGAGGAATAGGAAATGAAGTATACAAAGCCATATTTTATTTCTTACCCTTAGTTAACTAATATGTTCTACACTGATAATTTTATTGTGTTTTGATACATTGAGCAAATAGGAAGGTGAAATTGATGAATCAATGCAAATTGGAGCCAACATTGGAGCATTGAAGTTAAAGAGATGATATTTGAAGATTAAAGTGTTAAATGAAGGCTCAAAAATCAAGACAGAGATTTTGAATATGTTTTGCTTTGTAAATATTCTTGTAAGTCTTATCTTAACCTTCTTAAAGTGTTTTAGGGCTCAAAATCATACATATGCATTCATGTTTAAAAGATTTATATATAGGTTGCATAATCAAGATAAAATGTGTAGGGAAGTTTTTAAATAATCCCCTTAATGCATCCAAATCTTTTGGAACACTAGTTTGAAGTATGTGTGTGTTAAGAATTTTGGACACATTTTGAGTTAGTTTAGATGTGTTAAAATGTATTTAAAAGTATTAGAAACTAGTTTGGAAAAAGATTGGTTGACCAATAGAAAAGATTAGTCGATCAGTGATTAGATGACCGTTGGATTTAACTAGTCAATCAGTGAGCAAAATTTGCATTCTAATGGTTATTTTTGATAGAAAATTTTATGATAAATAATTTTTAATATATTCCAACGACTATAAAATAGCTAGTTGAAAGATTTTTACTTATAAATATGTGTCTTAGAGTATGTGTAATGATCTCATTAAGTTGTAATGAATTAAAAACATTGTGTGATCATTTTGTGTGCAACGACTATAAAATAGCTAGTTAAAAGATTTTTACTTATAAATATGTGTCTTAGAGTATGTTTAATGATGTCATTAAGTTGTCCTGAATTAAAAACATTGTGTGATCATTTTGTGTGGTTTTTATGATGTCCTCAAAAGTGCTTTGGGTTCATTCATCTTGAAAGTTTAGAAAGCCCTTTTTAATATTTTGGTTAATCAAGTAAGATCTTTTTTAGTCTGTTTTAGGGTATTCAGCTAGTTGAATTAATATTATATGGGTTGGTCTTCATCCGTGAAGTAGATAGTTGTAAGGGTTGATTTTTACTCATAAAGAAGATAGTTTTAAAGGTTGGTCTTCATCCATGAAGGAGATTAAGTTAGTGAAATTTTCAACAAGGTGTTGAAGAGTAGATGTTAGTATGTATTGTGCATTGAACCACTATAAATCGATTTACATTTCTCTTTTCTTATCTCTTTACTTTATAAGTTTGTTTTAATTCAAGTTATATTGTCTAATTGATTCAATATATTATTCTTATTTCACATGCCATTAAGAGGGAAATTTTCAATTAGGTAAAAAGGCTTAGAGAAATTTATAGTTACGTAATTCACTCCCTCTTTGATGCTATAGGTATCATAGTTAGGTCTCATATTGCATAAATTTCAAATGAAATTAGTGAGTAAAGTTCAACGGCACTTTTTGATAGTAAAAGTATAGTTAGACCTCCTTAGTTTTAAGGTAAAAATTATGGATGTTGGAAAATTAAGATAAATCACTTCTTTTTATGTATAAAAGTTGACATTTAGGAAAATATAAAGAATAATCCTCACATTTCAACAAAAATAATATTTGTAGATAAAGATTACAATACCAAAGGACAAAAGCGAGTCGAATGAAAGGGATAATAACATAGTTTTGATTATCGTTTCGATAGCGGTCCGTATGTAACGTATCAATAAAAAAAATAGAAATGTATGACACCATTCCATACTATTTGTTAGTATCGATCTATATCAACTATTTCAATAGGTACCTACTAGTACACGAAGTCTTAATATTACAAGAAAAATAAAAATTTTCTTAACACCTCCCATCTAACCTTTTTCCCATAAACCCACCCTTGTCACTTAGTTGTTCATAATCCACCCCTACCTCTCTACTGCTTGGCTATTTCTATCTTTCTTTTGGCCAATTACTTCCAAAAAACACACCTTCCATCTAACCTTTTTCCCATAAACCCACCCTTATCACTTAGTTGTTCATAATCCACCCCTACCTCTCTACTGCTTGGCTATTTCTATCTTTCTTTTGGCCAATTACTTCC
>JAOXYD010076141.1:0-12475 GCA_028565735.1 Pinacopodium congolense
TAAATCAAAAATTGAATTTTACATTTGTAATTATTAATAATTATAAAGATTATTAAATCAAATTAATTAGCATCAGTAGTGGGAAATCAGAGGAGAGATCGAAGACAACCGATCGACAAGAGCTTTGGGAGATGACACGAGCCACGAGAGAGAGGCGCAATCTTTGAGTGGGAGACGACGATTGGGAGACGAGGAGATCGAGGACGACTAGACACAGTTGGGGCGAATGGGAGCTAGGTGCAGATGGGACAACTAACGAACCTGGTGATGGACAAGACGGTGACACCAAGCAAGAGGGGCGACCTAGACGGGACTGACAAACCAACAACGAACAGGGAACAATGATGAGGAAAGAACCCGACAAATAACAAAACAAGAGAAAAAAAAACACAACAAAGAGAACAAGGACAAGGAAAGAATCAAACAAAAAATGCAATAGAAAAACAAAAACAAGACAAAAAATGGCAACAGAAAAATGAAACAACATATCGAAACCAAACACATTTCCTTCTTTGGTTTCTATGCTTAGAGCAACGACAACGAAAAATCACAATGGGCAATAGTACCAAAAAAAGCCCATAGTTTTACTTCAATTTAACATAATAATAATAATAAAATCATCTAATTTTTTTGTAATAATAATAATGGAAATATTACATGATCATTCTTTTGTAGCCCTCCTTATAACCCCTCTTATTAATTAAAATGAAAACATGAGTTGACATAATTAAGAGTAGAAAGGCTAGTAAACTAAGTATTCACTCAAACTCTTTCTTATCTTCCCTATTTCACTCTTTCTTCTGACCCTTTATCCTGCAACTTTGTCAATGTTGCTTGCACCTCCATCCTTTAACCCTCTAAAATACCATAAAAGCCTTTTCACCCAAACTCTTTCCTCTTTTCTATTTCCTCTGTTCCACTCTTTTTTCTCTTCCTTATTCCCTCGGCTTGCTATGCTATTAGTATTACTCTCACCTCCGTCCTTTTATCTACTAAAATATGCTATTGTTAACATGTAAACGAACCTTCTTTTTCAAACTTGTTCATACTTCTCTGTCTCTATCTCACCATCAGTTCAAGTTCTTTTCTTGGTTTTAGCAATGTTGTTGTGTAATCACTCTTTGTTCTTGGGTTTGGTTTCATAACGTAACTTCTTTCAATATTGGTAGGTTAATTTATATTCCACATTTTCTCTTTATATGATTTTCAATATGTGATGATTACATTTTACATTCTCA
This sequence comes from Pinacopodium congolense, assembly GCA_028565735.1. NCBI lineage: Eukaryota > Viridiplantae > Streptophyta > Magnoliopsida > Malpighiales > Erythroxylaceae > Pinacopodium > Pinacopodium congolense. The sequence continues at coordinate 1,239 of JAOXYD010076141.1, forward strand.
AGATCAAGCATATAATGGTGTCGACATTAGACACAAATCATATGAAACTACAGGTACATAAATATCAAAGGATGAATATGTTATTATTATAAAAAGAATGTAATGTTACGGAAATTATTATGGAATGTATAACTATATTTGACAAGTGTTGAAGAAGGAAAGGAAATAATGATAAGGGAGAGTTTCAATGGGTAAAATAAGAACAATGATGCTAAGTATAAGGAAAAAATATTAGTTTTATGTAGAGATTTTTCAAGATGACGCACATTGTGTTCTGGTTTCATTTATAAGAAGTGATGACTTGTCTTCTGTAAGGTTCTGCATTGGTTTATATAGATAGGTTGTATGATTTGTAAAACATGATAGTATAAAATGATTATGCAATAAGAATGAAGTTGTTATAATTTTTTCAATGAATCTTTGTAAAGGATAAGCGTTGTACTTTATGTTGTTACACTTTATTTGTGATCAATATGATGGTTCTAAATTTATGCTGCAAATGTTTTATAGTAGAGTTACTACACAGAAGAGAGGTATAATAGATCCAACAGTCAAGGGATCTTTGATACGAAAGAAGGTCGATGTAGCTCGTGATTTTCTAGAAGAGATGGCAAATAATAGATTCCTGTGGAAAACAAAAAGGAGTAGGCATCTACCTCTAAAGAAGCAAAAGGGTGTTATAGCCATGGATTCAGTAACTGCTCTACAAGCGTAGATGTTAGCACTTCCTAAATAATTGAATAGTTTATAGTTATTTCATCACATTCAATGAAAGCAGTACAACATGGGTGCAAGTTATGCAGTCATGAGAATCATGTAACTACATATTGCTTCATAATGGCTAGCAACAATATAGAATAAGTAAATTATATGAGAGCACAATAAAGGAGGTCAAGTAACAATTATTACTCAAACACCTATAATTCGAAGTGGAAGAATCATCCCAACTTTTCTTAGAATATTAACAGTGTAGGTACCAACATGAGAGCATAAGGCCCACCAGATTTTTAATAAGATAGGTTAGAATAATTGGAGGTCAAAGATGGAAAAGTTTATAGGTGTGTTCTGGTTGAAATTTAATAGTCAAAATGAGAGCCAGAAGAGGATAGAGGCCAAATTCGAACAAATAGTCAAAAACCATCCCTCTCCTATATATAACATAGAGGTCTAGGTTGGTTAGCTTGCTACTGCTTTATCAATAAGGAATGTGGGAAGCTTACCCAACAATACTAAATCTAACCCCTGAAAGGAATTAAAGGTAATCAAGTTAAGGAGCAATAAAAAGTTGGAGGAGCTAAGAGAAGAAGTGGCAAGCTCAACTAAAGATGACATCCTAAAGAAAGAGGAGACTGTAAAGAAGTCATATAAGCCACCACCTCCGTACACTCTAAAGATCCTTTTCCTATAGAGGCTAAAGAAGAACTAGATGGATGCATAGTTTGTTAAATTTTTTGAGAAATTAAAGAAGCTACATATTAACTTCTCTTTTATGGAAGCACTGGAGAGCATGCTAAAATATGTCAAGTTTCTCAAGAACATCGTAACCAATAAAAAGAATTAGGAAGATAACTAGATGATGTCTCTAATGGAGAGCTACAGTTCAGTCATCTTCAACTACATGTCATCCAAGATGAAGGATCCAGGAAGATTTATTATTCCTTATATTGTCAGTAATTTAAAATTTTCAAAATTTTTATGTGATCTTGGTGCTAGTGTTAATTTAAGGTCATTATCTACTTTTAAGAAGTTAGGGCATGGAAACATGAAGCTAACATCATGTACAGTTGACAGATCAATAAATAAAGAAATTGTTTGGTGTAATGGAGAATATTTTGGTGAAGGTTGATAAGTTTAATTTGTCAGTGGACTTTGTTGTGATAAAATTTGAGGAAGATAAGAGCTATCTACTAATTCTTGGAAGGTTGTTCATGAACATAGGAAAAGTTTTGATTAATGATCATAATGGAACATCGATTCTTCTTATTGGTAATGAACAAGTAGAATTCAACATAAGTAAGACGTTGAAAAATCCACCAAAGGGAAGTGCTTGTACGAAAATTGTTATTTTTAGATGAATCTGTGCAAGAAGTAGAGAGGGACATTAATGAGGAAGAAGAACGAAAATCATGGAGTTAGTGAGGAAGAAGAGGAGTCAAACGATATATCGAAGGAGGAACCCTTAGTGCGAACTGAAGCACCTACTCCACCATTTGTTGAGAAACCACCTATATTGGAGTTGAAGCTTTTACCTAACCACCTTAGATATACTTTTCTAGGTGAAGGAAAAACACTATCAATCATTTTTCCAATCAATTAGATGTAGATTAAGAAAAAAAGGTGGTTGACATTATAAAGAAGCAAATGAAAGTCATTGGATGGAAAATTACAGATATAAGAGGGATAAGTCCGCGAGTGGTAATGCATAAAATCAACTTAGAAAAATAATGTAAGACAATCAGGGAGAGACAAAGGAGGTTGAACTCGCACATGAAGGAGGTGGTAAAAGAAGAGGTAATAAAACCCTTAGATGTTGAGATTATTTATTATATTTCAAAAAGTGAATGGGTGAGTTTAGTGTAATGTGTACCTAATAAGGGATATATGACATTGGTTGAAATGACTAAGGAGAGTTGATTTCAACAAGGATAGTCACATGTTGGCAGGTTTGCATCAATTACAGGAAGCTTAACATTATGATCAAGAAGGATCACTTTCCTCTATCCTTCATAGGTTAGATGATAGAGAGAGTGCTTAGACATGCTTTTTACTTTTGGTTACAAACAGATTTTCAAATATGTAGATGATCAAAAGAAAACCACATTCACCTATCCCTACGAGACCTTTGCTTATAAAAGAATGCCCTTTGGCCTTTCTAATGCCCCAACTACTTTTTAAAGATGCCTAAAGGCTATATTTCCAGATATGATTGAGGAAATAATGGAAGTGTTTATGGCTTTGGAGACTCCGTTGATAACTATTTAAAAAATTGAATAGAGTACTTTAAAGATGTGAAGAGTTGCATTTGGTCCTCAACTAGGAGAAGTGTCACTTTATAGAGAATAAGTACAAAATTTTATGCAAGGGCATAGAGGTGGACAAAGATAAAACAAAAGATATCAAAAAGCTTCCATTGCCAAGCAACATTAAGGTTTATAGAGCATTTTTAGGACATGTTGGTATTTAAAGATGTTTCTCTTGTTTCTTGACTCCTTACTAATTTGTTAGTTAAAAATGCACCTTTTAACTTAGATGCTAATTGTTTAAATTCTTTTGATAGGTTTAAGGAGGCATTTGTATTTGCACCAATCTTGTCTTCTTCAAACTGGTTTTAACCATTCAAGATTATGTGTGATGCCAATGACCAAGTTTTAAGGTGATTTCCAGGACAACATAAGGAGAAGTGACTGCATGTCATCTATTACGCTAGCAAGACCTTAACAAGAGAATAATTGAACTATACAACTATCGACAAAGAATTGCAAGCTATGGTGTTCACTTGTGACAAATCATGCTTATATGTCTTAGGCTCTAGGTAATTGTTTATACTGATCATGTAACACTAATAGACCTATTTATGAAGAAGGACGTAAAACTAAGGATTATTCGGTGGGTGCTACCTCTATAAGAGTTTGATTTAGAAATACGATAAAAGAAGGGAGTAGAGAATGTAGTAGCGAATCACTTATCACTTCTAAAAGGTGGGGAGATGCAATCAAGTGAAGACATCAATGAACACTTCCCCGACAAATCCTTCATATTTGTAAATGAAATTTTTATTCCATGGTTTGCTGATATAGTGAACTACATCATAGGTTTAACTTATTAACAAAAGAAGCAATCAAGTGAAGACATCAATGAACACTTCCTCGACAAATCCTTCATATTTTTAAATGAAATATTTATTCCATGATTTGCTGATATAGCGACCTACATCATAGGTTTAACTTATTAAGAAAAGAAGCAATTTTTTCTTGAGTGTACTCATTATTTTTAGAATGAGCCAAGTTTATATAAGATATTTGTTGATGGACTGATTCATAGGTGTGTTCCTGAGGATGAAATGCTTGAAATTCTAACTTAGTGTCACAATTTATCTTATTTAGGTTTGTTATCTTTGATCTCTACATCAAACTCTTGAAGTAGGAGTATCCATTAGACGAGTCTTAGCTTTGCCTCCTTCTTTTCCAGTAGATACTTTAAAACTACATGATCAGAATAAAAAATAATCTTAATACCCAACAAATAAGATCAAAACTTATCCAAAGCAAAACCTACAATAAGAAGTTATTTTTCAGTGGTGGTGTAGTTTTCTTAGGCTTCGTTCAAAGTCTTTGAAGTGTAGTGTATGACATGAGGAGCATGCCCCACTCGCTAGCCTAAAATAGCTCTAGTAATATGGTTAGAGGAGTCGTACATTATCTTGAATGGTAAACTATAATCTAGTGGTTGTACAATAGAGGTGCTAAGTAACTTCTCCTTCAATACATCAAATACCTTCTTATACGGCTTATCAAAAGAAAACTCCTTTTCCTTTTAAAGTAGCCTAAACAATGGCTGTGTAACTTTTAAAAAGTCTCGAATAAATCTATGATAAAACTTACATGACCAAGAAAAGAGCGAACCTCCTATATAGAAGCAAGGCAAGATAAATAATATACAATGTATATCTTGTCTCTATTAACCTTAATACTCTTAGTAGAAACCAAATGTCTTAAAGCTTTCCCTTAGTGAACTATAAAATGACACTTTTAAAAATTAAGAACAAGGTTAGTTTCAAGGAATTTTTTAGGAACCAAAAAACACTTATCAAAAGAATCCATATGCACAGTAAAGCCATCTATAAAAACTTCAATGATTTTCTTAAGATAATTAGAAAAGATTGTTACTATGCTCCTCTGAAATGTGGTTGGGGCATTGCATAAGCCAAATGGAATCTATCGATATGCGAAGGTTCCATATAGGTAGGTGAATGTCATCTTGTCCTAATCATTTGAAGCAATAGCCACCTAGATGTAATCTTGTAACCATAAAGAAAACAATAATAAGCATGACTAGCTAGAGTTTCTAACATTTGATCAATAAAGGGTAAGTGAAAATAGTCCTTTCTGCTTATGGATTTGAGTTTGTATTAATCCACGTAAACTCAACATCCATTTTGTACCCGAGTTAGAACCATCTCGTTGCTTTCATTCTTCACCAATATGATTCTCAACTCCTTGAGAACCACCTATAATGGACTTACCCACTCATTGTTAGAAATAGGGTAGATGACACCCACATCTAGCAACTTTATCACCTCTTTCTTAACTAACTCCATCATCAATGGGTTGAGGCACCTTTGCACCTCATGGACTAGAGTATCTTCTTCTTCTAGGAAAATCCTATCCATATATAAAGAAGGATTAATCCCTTTGATATCTGCAATTTTCCATCTTATTGTCTTCTGATACTTTTGCAAAACATGTACAAGCTTGTCTTATTGCTCCTTAGTAAGGTCACTTGTAATAATCGCAGGAAAGGTGTTGTTGGCTCCTAAATAAGTGTACTTGGGATGATTTGGTAGGGGATCCTTCAGGTTATATGTTAAATTGGTCAACTAATTGACTGATAACACGAGTATCTTTTAGAGAACCAAGATTTATAGCTTTAAATATGGAAAGTGGTAAGACATTAATTGAAGCTCCTAAATCTAACATACATCTCTCATTTCTCATGTTACCTATCTTATAAGGGGTGGTAAAAATATCTGGATCCTTGTATTTAGGGGGTAGTTTCCTTTGTAGGACTATTGAAACATTCCCCTCATAATAATCTTCTCATTTCCCTTTAGTTTCTGCTTGTTAGTACACCATTCCTTCAAAATTTTGGCATATAATAGAACTTGGTTGATTGCTTCCAAAAGAGGTATAATGACTTCTACCTTGAGAAATACTTCTAATACCTCTTTGTCCTTCTCATGTTGCTTATTTTTGGCTAACCTGCGAGGAAATAAAATAGAAGGTGGGTTAGTGACAATAGGGTGTGAGGTACTTACCTTTGGAGGATTGCCCTTCCCCTTTTTTGATGTCTTGGTTTCTTCTTCTTCTTTTTTCTCTTTCCTCCTTATGGGCCTTTCTACCTCTTTGCCTCTCTTTAAAATAATGGTACAAGCGTCTTCTCTTGGGTTCTTCTCAGGTTAACTAGGCAATCTTGTTAAGATTTGACCCTGTAACTTTCCTATAGCATTAGCTAGTTGACTTACCTAGTTTTCTAAGTTCTTCAATCAACTCATCGCTTCTTGATAAAATTGAAGAGTGTTAATAGCTAAGCTCTTAACAATTTCTTCTAGGGACATACCTTAAGTTATTTGTTATAGTGGCAGAGGGGTGGCCTTAGTTGAAATTGTGGTTGATTCTGATGAACACCTAGTGGTACATAGAATCCTTGCTGCTACTACTACTAATAAGTAGGTGGGTGCACATTAGAGTTACTATCTTACTGTGCGTTACCATACCTAAAGTTAGGATGATCCTTCCACTCCAGATTGTAGGTGGGAGCAAAAGTATCATATCTCTACTATTGTCCTTAGAACCCTAAAATGGCATTGACCTTTTGTTCATCCTATAAAGTAAGACAAGCATCAGTAGTATGATCAGCTAAAGCACAAATACCACATACCTTAGTGGGTCCCTTACACAACACTACCTATTGCACTAAGGAGGTTAGGTTGGTTACTTTTTTCTCTAACATGGAGATGGATACCTCCTTCACCTACTTTGTCGAGGAGGAAGCATTATTGTGGTTTCCCTAATACTGAGAGTTAGCCACCATCATTGTTATCAAGTTCTTCGCATCCTCTAAGGTTCTGTCGTCTAAAGCTTTACAACTCACAGCATCAATTATCTTCCTATCCAAAGGTAGTAAACCCTCATAGAAATATTAAATTAATAACTATTCACTTATCTGGTGGTTTGGATAACTATTGTAAAGCTTCTTGAAAATTTCTAGATATTTGAGCAATGACTCCCCTTTATCCTGTTAGATACCACATATCTCCTTCCGAATGTCGGTGGCTCTTGAAGCAGGGAAGTGCTTTTCTAAAAACTCTTACTACATCTGGTCCCATTTGTTAACTAATTTGGTGGGAAAACTATAAAGCCATTCCTTGGTTGCATCTACTAAGAAAAATGGAAATACCTTTAGCTTAAGTTGTTCAACTGTGACTCCCACTTAATTCATATCCAAACATGTTATATAGAACTCCTTTAGGAACTTGTTCGAGTTAGTGATGTAGCTCGATCTCAATGAGCTGGTATCTCGAAAACCTATAAAAGTGGGTAATGCATAGATTAGTCTACGTTTAATCTCAACCTTGAACTCATTGCCTAGATAATTAATACAAAGTAGGTTAGGGTTAAAAGTAATAGCTACAAGCTCCTTTAAGGTGCACTGATGAGGCTCCATGATCTCCTCTATTTCTTCTTCCTCTGTAGACCATTTTGAAGTATCTTCAACTTCTTCTTCAAAGGATAAAGAACTACCATAATTGGGAAGATGAGTATGGCTAGTTCGCTCACTTTAACGAAACTTAGTAGGACCTGAAATAAGAGAAAAGGAGAAAGGGTTAAATGGAGAAAGTAATGCACTCCTATTGTCCTCAGCAAATTTTCGTAATAGAATGTGTTTTGAAAAATTGTGGGACATGAGAATCAAATGGAAGAGTAACAAAGATTAACAAAAAAAAATTTTTTTTTAAAAGAATCAACAAATTACACACACCAACTTTCCAGCAACGGTGCTAACAATTTGATAACTCGTTTCTAGACTATTAAATAATAATTCCTAACTATACCTCACTATTCAATAAAGGGATAGCTAGTGTCAAACTATAGAGAGTTAGTTGCTATTGCTATTTCAAATGTTGTAAATAAAAGAAAACAAAAAACCCTAAAGTGATGAGAATTAAACAACTAATTTGCAATAAAAATAACTAAAGAGCAAACACAATGTAAAAGATGATAAACTAATAGCAATGTCAAAGAAATGGACTGAAGGCATCATTGGGATTTTGGGGCAATCATTGATCCTTAAACCTAAGTAAATGGGGCTTTAGCTAAGGTTTTAGTTTATAGGTCTGAACACTCTCTCAAATCCTCATTCTCTCGAAAGTAAATGAATTTAAAAAGCTTTAGAAACACCTATAACTCTGTTATAACCTTGAAAAAGCTCTCTAAGTTTAATAGCAAAGAAGCCTGAGGTACTAAGAAACGACTAAGCTAGGTAACCTACACTCAAGCTCGAAAGGTGGAACCTAAAGGATTGGGCACTAGAAAAGTTGGTTAAGTTTACCTATGAATCCAACTAATCTATTGCCACTTTTGGGATTCACTATGGTCTATTGTGTATCACACACTCAAACCTAACATTTATATTAGGAAATTACCTAAAGGGTGATCAAGCCTAGAGATAATATCTAATCCTTGATATTGAACCTAACTTCCAAACCATACTAACCCTAAAAGGACCACTTCAATACAATCTCAATTTCTTTATGTCAATTAGCAACCCTTCATCCCTTCAATGCCTTCAACACTTAGGAAACTAGCCACACAAACTTAAATTAACCAAAATTTGCATTACAAAAACCATGTTAATCTAAGGAAATTAAAGCTAGAAATTATAAATGAAGTATTGGAGAATTGGAGTTTCACTATAATTTAATGAAAACACAAGACTTCTCTACCTAAATTTGAGTTAATTCTAACCAAAACACAAAACACAAACACCAACATAAAAATCCAGAACACTAAATAAGAAAAAAAAACTGAGAATAAGTGATTTAATACCTAAGAACGTGCATCACTATCAATTATCAATTATAAACTAACCAAAAGCATTAATAATAAACAAAGACCCATAAGATAACCATTCATACAATCTAAAAATCCATGGAGACAACCTTGAAATAACAAGAAATTTAACTGAAATAACTAAAAACCAAGGCTATAAATGGCAGAAACATCTATATGTTGATATACATCTATGAATCCATACAATATCCAAGCTATTATAACATAAAACTCATCACAAATTCAATCTATATGCATTAAAAGATGGAAAAACGAGAATACAACCCTTAATTTATTAAACAAATAAAAATAGAGCATAAAACTTTCTCAAAACACTTAATAGCTTGAAATCAAATCCAACTCAAAACCCAACCCATGTCTCTAAAAACTTTAGCAAATAGCAAGAAAAAAGAAGAAAAATTTGGAAATGAAAGGGACTGTCGACTCTTTCCTTTTCTATGTTCATTGGAGGGGTTTTTAAGGAAAAAATGAGGTTTATGAAATGTCCTTTTTTCCTTAACTTTTTCACTATTAAGTACCAATACGACGGTTTGGGAAAGACCTGCCATATTGGTCTCGTATTTGAAGGTATACAGAGACCATTGTATAGGTATCTCTAGCTCATCATATATGTCTCTGAGCAACAGACTTCCATCTAATTTTTGATCCAAATCTCTTTAAAACATTATGTTTTGATCCTAAAACTTATGCTAAGAGATTAACTGTGTCATTAAGAATAATATAACACAAATTTAGCATATTTTATCAAAAATAGGGATGAATCCAATTAAAATGACTGATAGCATTGAATTATATGATATTTTTATATGTATTTCAATATGAATTCAACTCTATTTTTTTGTCCTAAATGCTCATTTTATGTTTATATTATGTTTTAATGCATATTTAATTATTAGACATAAATTTATATAGAAAAGAAGAAGATTAGAAGTGATTGGAAGCAATGGAGAGGAGACTTGCAATTGAATTAAGAGCACAAAAGGTGGTATTGCATGCAGAGGCTCCAAAACGGCAACAAGGATAAAGATAAATGACATCCATCATCTCACTCTTTTAATTGCTCAAAACAACAACATTTTAAGTAGGAGAGGATGTGCATGTGTTTGGAATTAACAAAAGAACTAGAGGAGGCTTGGCTAAGGGAGTTGATGACTACACAACAAAAACACAATAAGACATTGAAACAAAGGAGAAAAAGAAGAGAGACCTTAAAGCTTGGCTAGACAAAGGCGTGAGGAGCTCATCTAACAAGGTAGGCGTTTTTTCCTTCTTCTCCACACATAAGACCAAACTTTGCATAAAGAGTGGTGGACAACACAAAGGAATTCTCTCTTCGTGTAGGACTTAGTCAATAATAATGGCTTGGAGACCATCTAATAATTGGTGAAGTTGAATGCACATGGAGAGGAGCTTTCATTAGTCAAACATTGCAACTACACATCCTTGAATTCCTTCTTGCTTTTGTTTTGAATTTTCCATTTTAGGTTCTTAATTTTTACCATAGTTTAGTGTGTTATTTTCAATTAAATGGCTTGACATCTATGTTGACAAAGTGTTTGATAGTTTAGCCTTGGTTTTGTTTGAATATTGGTTAGTTTAGCCTTTGTTTTGTTGTCTTTCTCCATAGCCAAATGTCATTGTTTGGCTTGGCTGAATTTCTTTTTTGGTTAACTAAGTGTTTCAAGATTTTTGAATATTTTTTCAACTTCAATCATTGAATGATAGTATTTTAGATTTATTTTGATCAAGTATTAAGTTGTTTAAAATTTTATTTCATAGAGTTTCAATTATCTATAGAATGTTTGGTTCATCAATATTGAGTAGTTAGTTTCTATGCATGTTCTTAAGCTTTAATTCATTAAATTTTTAGGTTTTGTTTAATTTTTATAATCTGGAATTTTTATTTGAAATGCTAAATTAAGTCTTAGTTAATTAAGTTCTAGATAATTGTTTATTATTTGAAGTAATTTAAGTTTCCATTATATAAAATATTGAACGTTGACTTCCTTCTTTAGTATTAATTTTCTAGCTTTTGTCTTACTTGTTTAAGCTTTAGATTTTAATATTTTTCATATTTTTTAATTAAAATTTAGATTGGGTGAAGTGTTATTCCATGTAGTTTTGTTCATTCTTAGTCTCCTTAGTTCATTGATGCTTGGTAACCAAAACTTTATGCTTATTTTTAGGTCTTAATTCAAGTAATTTTAGTTTTTGTTCAAGTAATAGGTGTTGGAATTTTTGTTTAGAATATTAAAGTGAGCTTTGTTAAATTAGGTTTTAGTTAATTAAATAATATCTTAGTTAACTTAAATTTGTGTTAGTTTAAGTGTTTAATTGTGTTTTTCATTAAGTGTTTTAAATTTTCTAGCTTTTGTTTTAATTAATTAA
>JAOXYD010076160.1:0-12474 GCA_028565735.1 Pinacopodium congolense
CAATGGTGTTGTTGAATTTCGCAGAAATTACCATTAAAGAATGAAAATCGTGTTATAATGGTTTATTTTTCAATAATTACAATCTTTTAATGCATTATAACTATAAAAATGATAAAAAAAAAGACTATATTGAGATCCTAGGCCTATAAATAGGTTTCTTTGCATGAGTTTGATCATTTAAGTGATAAGAAAACAATTATTCAAGTGATTTGAGTATTAAGAGGCTTTTTTGTAAGGTTTTATTTGAGTTTTCTCTGAAGGCTTTTTAAGCATGAACTTGCCACATTCATAATGAGTTTTATGAGCCTCCAAATACACTAAATATTGCTTGAGCGAGAATATTTTGCAAGTGTATTTTTTTAGAGGTAGTATAGTTTAGTGAAAAGATTGTCCTTAAGCCTTTGAAAAGGAAATGAAATGGTTAGACTTGAGCCTAGAAAAAGGATTGCACTTTTAACATTATTCTTTTGATTATAGTGCAAAATCTCAATAAGGTCGAGTTAGGGACTAGAAGTAGGAGAAAGTAGACTCTCTCCAAACTAGTATAAATCAATTATGTCTCTATTCCCCATACTTTTTATTTTTATGCCATTATTTTATTAAGTTATATTTTAATCTATTTGTTGTGTTCTTTGATGTCAAAAAATTTTATCTAAATTAATTTTAATATAAAAGTTATTTATTTGTTAAATTCTACACATTGAATTAATTTTATCCTTTGCATATATCATTATTTGTTTTCCATAACCTATTTCTACAAAAGTGTTGCCTGATTTTTGGTGAACTTAGTAATTTGTATAGAAATTTTAAACAACCTAATTCAACCTCCTCCTAGGTTCCTTCTAAGACTTATAATTGGTATCAAAGCGTAGGTCTTACGTGATGAAAATTCTAGTGAATTTGTGAGAAAAGTTCACTATAATGCCATCTAAGAATAATAATTGGTATCAGAGTGTAGGTCTTACATGATGAAAATTCTAGTAAATTTGTGAGAAAAGTTTACTATGGCACATATGAATACTTTTACTACCACATCTAGTCATAAAGGTCAAAACTCACATAGAATACTTACTTTGACAACAATGATTATTATTATTATTTTTTGGAAAACAAGAATGAAAAGTTTTCTTATAGCTAAGATGTTAGACTTTGGCGTATGGTTTCACAAGAGACACCAATGCCCCTTTAGACCGTAGGAAATCAAAGAATTCCTAAAAGTGAAAATGAATGAGATAGTAAAGATAAAAAGTTAGTCTCTTTAAATAACAAAGCTATGCATCTCTTGTATTGTGTATTAAGAAGAAATGAATTTAATGAAGTGTTTATGTATGAAACTGCATATGAAATTTGGCATAATTTTGAAATCACATACAAAGACACTAATAAAGTTAAGAAAGTAAAGTAAGACGTTGATGCATCCATATGACTTCTTCCACATGTTGTAAGATGAATCATATCTGTTAGTTGGTTTAGTCTAAATTATCACAATTAATTATCAAATTAAGTAACTAAACAAAATTTCTTTTAAGCATTTCCAAATCAATTATTATGATAAATACACCGGTCAACAAGTAAAAAAGTAGAGTATTTTTAAGACTTAGGGATGTCAACCACGGGGAATTAATGCAAATATTAGGTCACTCAGATCATAATTATCTAGAGAAGCTCAAGATTGCCAAATTAAAAGGGTTAGAATTACTAAATTAACATAAAAGCTTCCAACAATGCAAAGGATTCCAAATTGTCTTAAGAACGATCAAATTGAAAAATTAATTAATGCTTAGGTTTTAAATGATTCAATTAAGTTATGAAATATTTGTAATATCTAATTTAGGGTCTTCATTAAATCAAGATAATGTTATGATTAAGTCAATACCTTATCTCTAATTAACCTAAATTGAAGTTTGGTTTTTCATCATTATTAGGCATTAGGTTTAAAGTTTAAGAAGTTCTTATCCTAAAATCCATATTTCATGACTAGAACCTTTGTGATTAATCAAAGTATGGTCATTCATTGACTAAAATCATGTTATTTATTGATTTTTCTAAAGATTAAAGTAGATAACTATCGGATCCCTAATCATCAAACAACTTTATCTTAAGTGGTCAATTCATGATACACTTTAAGAACTCAAAAAAAAAAAAGATTATCATCCAACATGTAATAAGGACTCAATAAATTCATTTATTAACGTGTACTTAGCTTAAAATTAGATTAAGCACTCATATATATCATAGAAAAACAAATATTAAAGCTAAACCACATGTTCTTGCAATATATGTAAAGAAAGAGATAGAATCAAGTAATTAAACGGTTTAAATTAAACTAAATAATGCTCCAAAGTGATAGACAACCTTCGATCATGTTTACAAACTCTAGAAATCCTTATGAACAACTTGAAATAAACAAATACAAAGTTGTAAAATAAAATAAAAAAGAAAAACCTAAACTAGAGAAAGAAGTAGAAAATCTTAAGTTAGATCTAATTTTGCTTCCCTAAATCTAGTGTTAGTTGTGCAAAAAGGAGTTCTCTGGCTCCATTTATAGATCTACTATAGGCTAGAAGCAAGTTGGACAAGTTGCATCCAATAAGGAGGAATATCCAGTTGGAAATGTCTCGACTACTTTTTAAATGACACTTGAAAAGGAATTGAATGGCTTCGTTTAGATACCAAAGTTTAGGTCCTAAAACTAACTTAAACATGGGTCTTAGTGAGTTAAATGCAAGTGTACTTAGGCCCACCATTTTACTCCTATTTTTGCTACAATCTTCATATTTTCCTTTAAACAATTTAGAACATAAATTAAACAATTAAACATCAAGATAAGGGTGAATTTACATCAAAACATCATGAAAATTACTATGAAATGAACCCGTATCAAATCTATATATGATATGTAAGCTCACTTTATCAATTTAATAAATGCTTTAAAATGTCTAGGTAAGACTTATACAAATGTTAAGCTTTTTAGGAAAATTTTAAGGTCTTATAAAAAGGAAAGCTAAAGACACGCCAATATAAGAAGCTAAAGATCTCAATTCACTTCCCTTTGACAAACATATAGGTTTACTTTTTACATAAGAGATGAGATTAAACGAGACTCAAGAAGATGATAAGATGCCTAAAAAGAAGAACATCGTATTTAAAGTGGCAAAGAAAGAGAAGAGTGAGAATGAAGAATCCTCATATGAGAGTGAAGAAGAAGAAACACTCGTGCTCATCATAAGAGGCCTAAGGAAGCTTATATGAAGGAAGGCTCCCATTCGTAATAAGGAAAGTAAGTCCTCTTCTAAAAAATAAATTTACTATCATAACATATTTCAAATGTGCTGAAAAAGGTCACCGAGTTCATATTACCCACACCTCTAAGAAGATGAAAAGAAAGAAAAGAAAGGAAGGAACGAAAAGGAAGGAGTCAAAGAAGAAAACGTTAAAGGTTCTAAGGACCGAATCAAGAAACTCTGAAAAAGAAGAAGTAGAAAATGTTTGTTCTATGGCACACGTTGATGTAAAATCCTCTTACTCTTATAATAGTGAAAATGAATGCGAAGTTGAATTCACGTATAAGAAATTGCTAGAATATATGGAAGATTTGGCTAAGAAAAAGAGGAAGTTTCATAATAAACATAAGGAATCCTTGAAATTACTAGATGAATATAAATTATAAAATGAAGGACTTAGGCAAGATTTAAATTAAAAAAATAAAGATAATGATGGATTAGTGAATGAGAATGTAGCCTTAAAGAAAGAAATTGAGTCCCATAAAGAATCACTTGTGAATTTATAAAGGGAAATGAGAAATTAGAAACAATGCTAAGTGCTCAAAAAATAAGAAATGATAAGCATGGTTTACATTATAGTAATGAAAATGGACCATCTACTAAAAAGATAGTTTTGTAAAAAATGTAGAGGATGAATGTGCACCTAAAACCCTTGTGCAAAATGCATCTACTAATAGACCACAACCTAAACTTTATACATACATGTACACCCTAAGACATAAGAGTTTCCCTTAACATTGATTTCGTGATAGAATAATTTTGTCTCACCTTAGGCAAAATTTTCAACAAAGGTTTTACAATGGATTTAAGCTTTAAAATGATCATAGGAATGTATATTTTACACAAATTGTGGTTATCATAGACATATATCACATCTTTGTTATGATAGAATTAGAGATGTTTCACTAAAAGGTAGAGATAGATATACTACTATCATTCACGAACCTAAGATGATGTGGGTACCTAAATCTACATTATTTTCTTGTTTTATAGGTCACTAAGAGTATAAATAAATGGTAAATAAATAGTGGATGCTGATGACACATAACTGGTGACCCTTCACAATTTATCACCTTCAAAAGCAAGGATTGAGGATTCATTACTTTCGGAGACAATGCTAAGGATAAGGTAATTGGCATTAGAAAAGTTGGTAAGAACAAATTTCCTTTAATTGATAATGTTTTACTTGTTGATGGATTGAAGCATAACCTTTTAAATGTTAGTCAGCTAAGTGATAAGAATTTTAAAGTATGATTTGAAGGTAATGAATGTATTACTTTTAAATCCAAATGATGGTTATGTTGTTGATTTATATGATACTATCCTTGAGAACAAGTGTTTGATTTCTTTGAATGAAAACACATGGATATGGCATAGAAGGCTTAGACATGTAACATGGACTTATTGTCAAAACTCAATTCTAAGCTACCATTAATTGGCTCCTAAGTATAAGATACATAAAGTACAAGATATGTAAACCATGCCAAATAGGAAATCAAGTTAGGACTTTGTTTCCAAGTAAGAAATCAATAACTACTTCTAAACCCCTTTGAACTACTATTACAGTAGCTACTTTAGATGGTTAGTCATAATTGATGATTTTAGTAAATATACATGGGTGTTGTTTTAAGTTCTAAGGATGAATGTTTGAAATCATTTGTTACCTTTACTAAGAAAATTCAAATTGAAAAAATCTTGTCAATTACATCTTTTAGGAGTGATCATGGTAGAGAATTTGATAATGACTTGTTTGAGTCATTTTGTGATGATCGTGCCATTTTTCATAATTTTACAGCCCTTAGGACTCCCCATTAAAATGGTGTAACAGAAAGGGAAAAAAGGAATTTAAAAGAAATGGCTAAATCTCTGATTAAAAAACATGAATTACCTAAGTACTTTTAGGTCGAAGCCATAACATGGGCATGTCATATCATTAATAAAGTTAATATTAGACATAAAAAAGATCAAACTCCTTATGGAATTTGGAGATGTAAGAAACCAAAAATTCATTATTTTAGAGTTTTTGGATGCAAATGTTACATCTTGAATGCTAATAATAGTTTAGGATATTTTGATGAAAATTTTTTCTTAAATTATTCTTTGACTAGTAACTCTTGTAGAGTGTTTAATAAAATAACTCATATTATAGAAGAATCTATTAATTTTATCTTTGATGAGACTAACCCCTTAGAAAGTAAGAAAGTTCTCAAAGATAATGATGTATGTTTGTCAAAAGAGTTGAAAAATCTATCTCTTAAAGAAAAAGAAAAAGATCAAATCTCATAAGATCCAAATGTTGAACCAAGGGAAGAAAGGAAGGATGAAGAGCTACCAAGAAATTGGAGATGTAAGAAGAATCATCCTTCTAATAAAAAAAATAGATGACGTTCAGTAAGGGGTAACTACTCTTTCTCTTTTTAATTTGTCTCATCTTGCAATTATGTCTCATATAGAACCTAAAAGTATAGAAGAAGCATTTTAGCAATAGATGAAAAATTAAGTAAGTTTAAAAGAAATAAAGTGTTGAATCTAATACCTAGGCCTAAAGATTATCTAATAACAAGTACAAAAGGGGTGATTAAAGATAAATTAGATGAACAAGGCAATATTGTTAAGAATAAGGCTAGGTTAGTTGCAAAAGGATATAATTAAGAAAGAGAAATAGATTATGATGAGACTTTTGCCCTTGTAGCTAGATTATAATCCATTAGACTTTTACTTGCATATGCATCTTATATGGGTTTTAAATTGTTTCAAATGGACGTTAAAATTTCATTTTTGAATGGTTTCATGCAATAAGAGTTGATGTTGAACAACCACCTAGTTTTGAAAGACCTGATGCACCTGAGCACGTTTTTTATATTATCTAAAGCTTTATATGATTTAAAATAAGCACTTAAAACATGGTATGATAGATTAAGTACATTTCTTCTTGAAAATGGTTTTGTAAAATGCAAAGTTTATACCACTTTGATTATTAAGAAAGAAAAATAAGATCTATTAATTATTCAAATTTATGTGGATGACATCATTTTTTTGGCTAAAAATGAGTTTTTGTGCCAAGAGTTTGGTAAGTGTATGAGTTGAGAGTTTAAGATGAGCATGGTGGGAGAATTAAACTTTTTCCTCAGACTCCAAATCAAGCAAATGAAGGATGACATCTTCATCATCCAAGTTCAGTACACAAATGAGTTACTCAAAATATTTGGCATAGATCATGCAAAGTCGTTGGGCACTCCAACGAACACATCCATAAAGTTGAATAAAGATAAAGATAGTAAGAAAGTGGATGTGAAGCAATATTGAGGTATGATAGTTTGTTTACTTTATTTCATTGTAAGTAAGCTAGATATCATGTTTAGTATGTTTTTATGTATAATACTTTAAGCATCACGTAAGGAACATCATTTTTTAGCTAATAAACACATTCTTAGATACTTATATGGAACATTGCATTTAGAACTTTAGTATCTTTTAAACATGATCTTGGAATTGGTTGGTTATTTTGATAAGGATTATGCAGGTAGCTTATTAGATAGAAAAAGTATATTTGGTACATGTCATGCATGTCAATCGCTATGTAATGCATTATTTTCATAATTTAGTTGAAAACAAAACTCTATTACATTGTCTGTGGCAAAAGAGGAATATGTAATCACTGGTAGTTATGCATTCAAGTTTTATGGTTTAAATTATAACTTGGGGATTATGGTTTAGAACTTAGTAAAATTCCCATTAGAAGTGATAATATCAATGGAATTTTAAAAAAAAATTTTAAATTATAATATAATTAATAGTTCATCGCAAACTACCAAATAATAAATTCCTAGCTTCCGAACTATACCTAATGGTAAGTTAGGGTTGAACCATAAATAGTTAGGTTGCAAATGCTATTTCGAATATTGTATAAAAAATAAGAGAAAACACGCCTGATGCAATGAGAACTAAATAGCTAAGATGTAACAAATGCAACAAAAAAGGTAAACACAATGCAAAAGACAATAAACTAATAAAAATAGCAAAGAAATGATCTTAAGGTATTGTTGATATCTAGGGACAATTATTGATTATTGAACCTAGATAAATGATTATTTAACTAAGGTGCTAGCCTATGGGTCTGAACAAGCTCTCAAACCCTCAGTCTCTTAAAAGCAGGTGAATCTAACAAGCTCTAAAAACACCCCTTAACTCTACTATAACCTCAAATAAACTCTTTCAGTTAATTGCAAAGAAGCATTAAGTGTTAAAGAACGACTAACTTAGGCCACCTACTCACAAGTTTGGAAGGTGTAACCTAAAAGATTGGAACCCTAGACTAATTAGCTAAGTTTACCACAAATCCAACTAGTCTATTACTACTTTCGGGAAATTACCATGGACCATTATGTATCACATGCTTAATCTTAGCTTTCAGATTATGCTATAAGTCATAAAATTTATCCACACCTCTTCTAGTTCCAATTTTTCTCCAATTCTACTCAAAACTTAATGCTTTAATCCAAAATTTGTGCTAGAAGATTAATCATGTCATTAACTACATAATAACACAATTTGAATAATTTTAAACCAAAGGTAGGGATGAATTCAATTGAAATATTTTGTTAAAACATATAAAAATTCATCCTTATCAAATTCCCCCGTACTTGAACCATTGCTTATCCTCAAACAAAATAAACACAACAATAACATTCTATCAATTTGTTTTCAAAGAGATCAAGTGCATACAATCTTTCAATCTTTGACAAACTCAAACATTAAGCTACTACACACATATATTGATTGGTTTTCATTAGTACACATAAATGATTTCAGTTGACTACATACAAAATTAGCTCAAATTAATCTATTTTTCAATGTAAAATTTAAAAATTAATTTGAGACCAACGTTTCGGTAAGCATACCGATCGTATCAAGTAATAAAGTAGAGTATATTTAAGACTTCGAGTATTGATCCCATGAGAAAATTTATATGATATAAGTACTAGTCAATCAAATTACAATTATTTAGAGAATACCGAATTAATTGATTAAAAAGATGAAAAATACTAAACTATCCTACTATGCTTCAAACCTTGCAATTTTGGATTATAAAATGATTTCTAAGTTACTTTAAATTATCAAATTATGGAATTCAGCTAGGATTAGGTGATTAATGAATGAATTAAGCTTTAAAATTTTTAAAGGCCATATTAGAGTTCCTTCACGAATTCAAGACAAAGTTATGGTTAAGACTTGTGCCTTTTCTCCATTAAACTTAGTTTAAAGTTTGGTTATGCTATAAATCTAATCAATCTGCTTTAGTTTCAAGAATTTGATTTCTGGATTTGCAGTCTTAGATGTCTAACTCTAAAAAATAATCAAAGCTTGGTCATTCATTCATTGATTTGTATTGTTTATTGATTTTTCCAACAAACTAAATTGATTTCTAAAGTCTTAGATTATCTTTCACTCTAATCTTAAGTGACCAGCTCAAAATTAGAACTTTAAGACCTTAAATAAACAAAATCAAACCTTAATACATTTGTTAAAGCTCTCCTAAAACATTAAAACACCAATCCTAAGCTGAAAAATGGATTTAACGATATATAATCATTAAAGCATACAAAACATGCATCTTAAGCCACATACTTTGATAAATACGAAAATATGAGATATAAAATAAAGTTTAGAGGTTGCAAAAATATCCAAGAAAGACTTATGGATGTATCTTGAACTTCCAACTTTATTCTAGACTCCAACAAAGCTCTATTTCATCAAGATCTTGTAGAAAAATGAAAGGACATTCATAGATATGAGCATAAGCATAAGAACTTTTATTAATCCAAAAAATGTATTAAAACAAGTAATACTCTGAGTTAAAAAACCCCCTATGATGGTTTAGAATAAAGATATATGTCTTAGAAACGTTCTCCAACAAGTAGCAACTCAAAACACATAATATAACTCAAATTACAAGTGTTTAAATCTAAGAAACTTTAAGAAAAAACTAAGATAAAAGGAAAAACAATTCTCTCTCTAATTTCCATATATGAATTCTTATGTTTTATTTAATATTTTATTGTTGTTTTTCTATTTTGACAGCTTCTACAGCCTCTTACTTGCACTTATAGATAAAAAGAGCATGTCCAAGTTGCAATTTTAAAGATTTGGAGTGGATATGTTTAACTAGTTACATTTTGACTCTTTCCTTGGTACTGTTCATAACAGCACCCTATTCATTCCATCTTTTTACTCCAATCTCCATCTTTAAGCTCCATCTTACAAAATAAACATAATAACATATAAATTGAACATTTAAGCACTAAAATAGGGTTAAATTGCCATCAAATAACAACAAAAAATACTATAAATTGAACCCCTAATAGGAAGCAAGAATAATTAAACCCCTATTTAAAATGAGGATGAAGACTATCCTAAATTTCTTGATTATGCCACTTGAGAACTTAATGAGAACCAAATTATTTCTCTTGTTTGTTTATATCACTTTAAGACATATGATCTAGTCCAATTCTTCATTGCTTAAGGATAGAATCCCTTTGCTTTCTCATTCTTGTAGAAGAAATCATACTTTAAGGTTATTCTTTTGTAATCTATTTTTTAAATTAAATAAAAAATTGCATTAATAAGAAAGATAAAAATATAAGCTATAGGTGCACCATATGTTACACATGATCAGAAGAAGCCACCACACACCACATGTAAACTTAAACCAAAAGCGGAAATACTAAGGCAAACAAAACCTAATTAAACTTAAAATAATATAAAAAAACCTAAACAACTACAAAAGGAAAGCAATCAGGAGGAGCTAAGTCCACTTTTTAGATCTTCAGCATCTAGGAGTCAATCCAATGGCAAAGAAGGAGATGATTAACAATTGCTGCCAAGCTAGGCAAGGAAAACAATGAGAACCCAAACAAAGGAACCAGAGATACTTTGAAGGAGAAACAGAGTAACAACTTCGGAAAAGAGAGAATAGATGTCAGAAAGATGAGTTGCCAATTCGCCATTTATTCTTGAATAGTCACTGCATGAATCTTAAAGGCCATGAGTAATAATATACAACTTGATGTTGACTAGTAGATGGGAAAGTAAGTCATCCGAAAAGGAACACGTATGCTTAAAAATATACTCATTTTGTTGCCCCCAAATGAAGTAAATCATAATGGCCAAGGTTATTTTACAAATGGTTCTATCTTTTAATTAACTAGTATTGACGACAAATTCACTCCATAATGGCAAGTAAATTAGTTGTAGAAGAGGTGATAGAGCACATATTTTGAATTAGATGCCAAAGCTTCTGAGAGAAACTACATTATATGAATAGATGGCTATGAGAATTCATGCATTAATTACATAAAGGGCAAGTAGAAGAAATATTCATGAATATAGAAAGTATATCAATCGTGGGAAGCTGTCCTTATAAAGCTAGTCATAGCATGATAGAAGTTTTAGGGGCAATATACTAAAACCATACAAATTAGTGCAACTGAACTTTAGGCTTGGGTAGTTAAAGGAATTCCCACAAGATCGATTAGACCAATTTCTAGACTGGTGGCTTGACTAAAAAATTTTTATCTTGAGTGTTATTGTAAGGTTGAATGTTAAGGAGTTCTGTTTTAATTTTTGAAGCAGGAAGCTACAAAATTTACTGAGGGAAGTCATAAAAGACTTGATGAACTGAAGAGTGAGAGGGAATCACAGCCTTGAGCAGATCAAGAGTAGGAATATTTGATAGGGGGCCAAGGGAATGCCACTAATCATGCTAGAAAGAAGTCATTTTCCATCACCAATTGCTGTTTTGATGATAGGTCTTATCTACTACCTGAATTGGATTAGAAAGTGCATCGTCCATGATATATCATACCTAGGCTGCAAAGTCCAGAAACTTTGATTATTAAGGTAATGATTATGAATCCACTTAATCCAAAGAGTCTCCCTATCAGTAAAAATTCTCTAAATGTACTTTTGCAATCTTAGAGAGCACCAAATAGGAGATGAATATCACATCTTTTAAAAAGTTCCACTATTTACCTCACTAAAAATCTCATTTATGAGATCCTTAAATTCCTATACCCCAATACTTTTCTTATTATAATTATCTCTCCAAACACAATAACATTTCTTATACTATGGGTGTATGAGTCAAAACTATCTCTAAGTTACCTAATGAGGAGAGAATAACATGTAAGCCTAGTGATGTAAAAAAAAAACTTAATGTCATTCCTTATTTTTATCATTTTTCATATCAAATTCAACTTTTTTCTTTTTGTGATCACTTCATCTTTGTAGGTTTACATGATCTTTAGTTTCTCTCCACTTTGATTATGGATCAAAAAATTCATCTTTGTGATTTCATTCTTAACGATATGATTCATTTAATTCTAAATAAAAGAAAAACTTAAGTATCCCTATTCACTCATTCTTGGCTTCATTTTTGACACTTTTTTTGTCCCATCCTTGGAAGATGAACTTGAATTTTAGTCTTCTTTGATAAATCCTCTTTAAATTGCATAAGTTATCAAATAGATAGTGGTCAAATGACTTGGTCATATTAGTACTAGTAGCAATTTATTTCCCTACCTACTCATTATGGCTGTGGTGATCATGAATCTGTTTAGAGTAACACTATGACTTTATCCATTAATGATGAGATTGCATCCTTTTGACCTCCTTTGGATCCTACTTTAGTGCCTCCAGATCTAACATCTCTAGCTATTATTCAATCTCAAATAACTCTATTCTAAATCAAGCTTGATTCATTTTAAGACATCATGATGCATCACTTCCACTACATGTTTGAATTTCTTCATAGCTTGCACTCTTGCTTTCCACCTCTGACTAGTTGACTTATTTGCTAGAGACTTTAGTGATCTTAGCTATCTTTATATAGGGGAAGCTTTAAGATATTAAATATGATTTTTTAAAATTTTAGATGTTGACATTTTCATGTATTTTGGATGTTATTAGTGACTTTTTCGATCTTGTATGCGTTAAACCAAGGGTTAGTTATGCCTTTATTTTGATGATGAAAAAATAGTTTTACTAATGTGTTTGTGGAGATTGTTGTATTTAAAGATAGATTTGATGAAGAATTATTTAGAAGTGCATGATTGTAGAGCTTTAGAGTTGAAGAACATGTTTGAAGTTTATGTTGAAGCATGTTGGAGTTGTACGAAGACCAAGAGAGAAG